>MU396866.1:0-40476 GCA_022578855.1 Nemania serpens | reverse complement strand
CTATATTTTCTATTAAACTTAAAGCTATAGTTTAATAAACTTAAAAGTTAAAAATTAAAAGCAATTTAGTTATACTTATTTTTAAGTTTAAATAACTTATCTATTTTTAAATTTTATTAAAATGCTAATATACTTTTTAAGCTAGCTCTAAATTAAATAAGCTTTATAACTAAATTAGCACTTAAATATACTTAACTTATGTTTAAAGTACTATTAATATTTATATTTAAATTTAGCTAATATATATTATAAGCTAATAATTATTATTTAAACTAGCTTTAAATACTAAATCTATTTATATAATATATATAAATACTACTACTATAGGTTATATAGTAGCTAATACTTTAAGCTTTAATATATAGTTTAGTATATAAGGTACTACTTTTATAAATGTTGTAGTTTTAGGTACTATAGCTAAAATAAGTACTAAAAATATACTTTAAAAATATAGCTTTAATAGTAAAACATTTACTTAAATTAGAATAACTTTATTATAATAGCTTATTATAATATTTAATATTATACTAATTTAATAAAGCTTATAAAATATAAAATTATTTATACTATTATTACTTTAGTACTTACTAATATTAATAAGTTGTTATACTAAGCGGTAACTTTAATAATAAAAATAATAAAAGCAATAGCAATAGTTTGTTAGTATATATACTTTAGAATTTTAAAGTATTACTATTTAGGCTTTCGCTAAAGCTACTACTTAAACTTTTAAAAAAACCGCTTAAATAGCTAAAAGGACTGCTTAAATAGCTAAAAGAACTACTAAAGCCTTTAAAACTATTAAATCTATATTAGCAGTATTAATACTAGCTAAAAGGTATATTACTATTACTACTACCTTTAAAAAAAAAATAAGCACTTAATAGTACGCTAATAGGATTTAACGTTTTATTAAGCAGATTAAAACGTTTTAAACGGTTTAATATTAATATATTTAACTTTAATTAAAAAAATAAAAACAATATAAATATAGTTACTAAAAGTAATAAGCTAATATTTACTAATATATTCTGTTTTATTAAGCGTATTAAGTTTTTTTTAAAAGATATAGCTACTGCAGCAACAAATTAATAGTAAATACTTTTTTTATTTTAGATATTATTAGCTAAACTAACAATTAAATAGTAAAATAACAAACTTATAATAAATATTTATTAAACGTTTTAAAAAGAAAATTTAAACAATATTTTAAAAGAACTAATTAATTGTTTTATTATATAAGCTTTTATAGCAATAAATAAGTTTAATAAAGAATATTTTATGTTAGAATATATATTTAAAAATAAGGCTACAATAATTAACTTTATTTAATAAAAGCTAAAATATATAAAAGCTATAAAAACTTTTAATAAAAAAAACAAAAATTAGTATAATATTATAACTATTATTTAGTTTTAAATAAATTTTAATATTAAGCAATATTTTTAGGCTTTAAAAACTATAAAAACATTAGAACAGTATATAATATATGTTTTTAAAATTAAACTACTATTTATATTAGCTACTTAATAGAAATATTTTATTAATTTAAAAAAGTTATAGCAAAAATAACAATTTTGCTTTTTTAAATATAATAAAAATAATAAATAAAAGTATTTATTAAATAAGTATAAATCTAATAAATATAAGTTAAATAAGTATAAAATAAATAAAACTAATAAATATAAAAAAAAAGATAAACTTTTATAAAAATAAAAAAGCTATAATTATAAAAATAGCTATAACTAATGCTATAATAAATATAGTAAGTATTAAAAAAATTAAGATTATATTAACTTTATTAAATATAAATCTAATAATAAAAAATAATCTTAATTTTAACTTTTTTTATTTTTTTAATTAACTTTTCTTTTTTTAATTTAAAAGAAAATAATAGCACTTATATTATAATAAATTGTAGTAATATATATAAATACTATAAAAAGACTTTTAATTTGTTATATAAAAAGAATTAGCATATTAAATAATATACTAAAAAAGTCTTTAAGTAAATTAAAAGTATACTTTTAATATACCTTATTACTTATATATATAAGCAATATTAAACCTTTTTTTTAACTTAGAATAAGCTATTTTAATATTTTAAATATTATATTATAAACTTTAGGTAACCTTTTTTACTATTTTTAAAATTAAACTTAGCTTTTATAGCAGCAAAAAATAAAAATTTAAATATAAGTTATAAAAAGAACTATATTTTACTTTAGTTATATAAGGTATTTACTAAACTTTATAACTTAAAAAAGGTTATTAAAACTAAAAATAGTAGTTATTTATACTTATAAGTTATTATTTATACTAAACTTAAAAATAAAAATTTAATAGCGTATGCTAATACTAGTACGTTTTAAATATTAATTTTATAAAAATATTTAACTAAGATTAAATATATAATTAAACTTTATACTAAAAAAATCTTAAATATTAATAAAAAATATATTTATTATATAAAATATGCTAAATTTACTTTATTTATTTTAAGCTTTAATTAGTATAGATTTTTTGTTCTATTTAAAGTTAAAGAATTAAGCTAGGTTATAAAAAAAGATATTTTTTTTAAATTTTATTAAAAAGTAGCTTTTTAAACTTTTAAAAAGCAGTAATTAATTATTTTAAAAGCAAAATTACTTTTGCTAATAATAATAACTTTAAAGCTTTATTTTAGATTTTTTTTAGAACTTATTTTTGCGTATAAAAAGTAACTTTATTTAAAGAGATTATAATTGCTTTAAGTGCTTTAATTATAGTACTAGCATAATATAAACCTTTACTTACTAATAAAGACTTTATTTTTAAGCTATTATAAAAAAATAGTATAATAGCGCTTATTTAATCTATTATACTAAGATTAGTTATTATAGCTAATTTTTTAGCTAAACTTAAAAGAATTTTTAAAAGTATATAGCTAAATATAATTAGAAAAAACAACTACTTAAACAAGCAAATAAAAAGTATATAAAAATCCTTATTAGCTATAGTAATATTTGCTATAAATGTTGCTACAGCTAATGTAATAAAAATTTCTAATATAATTAATCTTACTACTTAAGCAATAATAAATAGTATAAATCTATTTGCTACTTAAATAAGCATTTATTTTATTAATAACTTTTAGCTTTTAGCTACTTTTTATATTAATTAAGTAATTAAAATAACTTTTATAATAAAGTTAATTATTATAAATATACCTTTTATTATTTAAAATAACTTATTAGATGTAGTAAATTATGCTAAAATAATTAACACGTTAGAGAAATAGAGAGCCTTTCTTTTTTTAGCTCCTATTTTAAATACCGTTAAATTTGCTAACATAGTAGATATATTTAAATAGTATAATAAGTCTGAAAACTTAACCGATGCTGTTAGCAGCAAGGTTTACAGGGATATTAAATATGCATGCAAATGCGATATGTTTTTTAAAGCTGCTAATTATACTATAAATATAGCGCTAGAGAAACTATTACCTAATATTGCTAAGTTTTCTATTACAGCGGACCTAGACCTCTAATAAATAACCAGACTATAGGATAACTAAAGAATAAAACAGGCTAGATATACTGGCGAATTAGCAATAATACCAGAATAAAAAGGCACTATATAAAGTAAAAATTAATAGCTAAAGAATAAAAGACTAACTAATAGACTTTTATATAAATAATAGCTTATATATAAAACTTTAACCTATAGATTAGCTGGTACTTTAGCTATATATATTAGGCTAAAAAACCTAAGCTATAATAATTATTTCTTTTTTCTGCTTAAAATTAATCCCGATTTATACAGTATAAGATTTAATAAAAGTTGCTTAAACTTATTATACTACTTATTATATAGACTACTATAGGCTATAAATTCTATTATAGTTAGGTAGTACTATAAAGCCTTATTTAACTTAACTATAATTTAAAAAAAGTTTGCTATAGCTTTATTGCTAAGTAGCTAAGTTAACTTAGAGCACTATAAAGCAAAATATATACGCAAGAATATAAAGTACCTAGTTAAGCTTTAGAATAATAACTACTTAACTAGGTCTAATAGCTATAGCTAAGCTATAGCTACTTTATAAGTTCTAAAATAAGCTTATAATAACTTAAAAATAAAGATAAGTTATAAGCTTTAATAATATAAGCTAGTATTATTAGCAGACTTTATATAAAGTAATATAAAAAACTAATTACTATAGATTTAATAATAATTTAACCTTAATAGAAATATAAACTTAGTATAAAGCTAGATTAATTAATAAAACAAATAACTAATAAAACTAAGCTAATAAAGCTATTAAGACTTAATAATAAATTTATAATAACTTAACTTTAATAAAAATATAAAACCTATATAAATTAAAACTAAATAAATTAAACAAACTAAAACTTAATAATAAATTTATAATAACTTAACCTTAATAAAAATATAAAACTTATATAAAGTAAAACTAAATAAATTAAACAAACTAATTAACTAATATAACAAATAAATATAACTAATAAAAATAATAAGATTAAAAAGTATATATTTACTAAAAAAAGCTTTATATAAAAGGAAAACTAGGCTTAAAGCTTTTTTTTTAGCTACTAAAAAATTAAAAAAAACCTTTATAACGCTTCTAAATAATAACTAATATACTAACAAATAACGTATAAATAAACAGACTTATTTAGTAATTTTCTTTTTGGTAGAACATTTAGAGCCTTAATAGGTTTAACTATTATACCTATTATAAGGCATAATATAACCGTTTTTATTATATCGAGTGCTATTATTTAAAGGCTTTAACAGCTTAAAATCTCTTTATACGAAGGCTTTTTTAGCTATATCTTCTTTTAAGTACAATTTAGCTTTTAGATTAAAAAAGTCCTTTTTTTTGTTTAAAAGGTTACCTTTATACTTTAATCCTACTTTATAGCTATTTTATTATAGTTTTATAAAAGCTTTAAGTATAACTTAATTATACTTTTAAAACTAATTTTTAGTTAAATTAATAGTTTAATTATCTTTTTGCTAATTAATAAAATAATTAAATAAAAAATAAATAATAAATAAGTTATTATAATATATAGCTACTTAAATTATGCTTTTTTAATTACTAAAAAGTAATATTAGTTAACTTTTTAATTTAGTATATAATATATTTATTAGTTTTATATAATAAAATTATACGCTAGCTATAGGTATTTTTTTTTTTTTTTGGTTTTTTAGTAATTATAAATAGTTATTAAAGTTTTTAAAGTACTACTAAAAACTTTGTTATATAAGTTCTAACTATTTTATAATATATATATTTTAATAATTTATATTTTTTATAATTATATAAATTTATAGTTAAAATATAGCTTAATTATTTTAAACTTATTTTATATTTATAAAATCTTGATTTTATAATTATTATATATAATAATTCTAAAAAAGTCGGCAATAGTTATTTATTTTAAAAACTATAAGATTAATTTAATATAACCTTTTTTTATACTTTTTTAAAGCGCTTATAAAAGCTTAACAAAGGTTTATTAGCTACTTGTTTTTTTACTAAAAAGTTAATTACAAAAAAATATGCTTTATAAACCATTTTAAATTAACATTATATTTTAAATCTAAGTTATATATATATTAGCAATACTTTAGCTTAAGTTTTTTTTTTTTTAAAGTAGCAAGCTATTAATAAAGTAACTTAGCTTGTTTTATAAGTTAAACCTAATATTATAAGGCTTATAAATCAGCTTCTAAAACAAAGATAAGTTAGCTAAAGTTAGATAATAAAGCTATTGCGTAAGTATAAGCAGCTTAAATAAAGCTATTAAAGTTGTTATAGCAAACTTAAACCTTTAATAAATAATTAGACTATAAGGCAACTAAAAGATAAAACAGGCTAGATATACTAGCAAATTAGCAATAATACCAAAATAAAAAGACACTATATAAAGTAAAAATTAATAGCTAAAGAGTAAAAAACCAACTAATAAACTTTTATATAAATAATAGCTTATATATAGGATTTCAACCTATAAATTAGCTAGTGCCTTAGCTATACATACTAGGCTAAGAAACTTAAGCTATAATATTTTCTTAGCTTTTAAATATTTTTAATAAGCTTAAGCTTTATATTATTAAAATTTCTTTTATACTAAGTATTAAAAAACTTATAAAAGTTAGTAAGATTATAGCGCTAAAAGGATAATCAATTTATATAAGCAGTAATATTATAGCTAAAAAGATTTTTAAACTACTTAATAAAATATTTAAAATTTAAAAAAATTAAAATATTATTAATATATTTAAAAACAATTAAATAAAAATCCTATTAATTAATAACTAATAAAAAGCTAAACTAAATTTTAAGCTTTATTTTTTAAGCTTAAAAAACTAAAAAAGTAGTAAATATAGTTTTTAATAAATTATATAAGCAAAAATAAATAAAGTAAGCTATTAAACTAATACTTTAGGCATATTTTACTTTTATAATATAATTATAAAAAAAGGCAAAATTAAGTTTAAACTTATTATAAACTTATATATACTAAATAAAGTAATAGTATTAAATAATTACTTTTTGCTTTTATAATTAAAAGTTATTTTTTTAATTAAAGAAAAGCTTTATATAATAATTATAAATATTACTATATTTTTTTACTAATTTAAAGTTTATTTAAACTATTATAACAAGTTTATAATTTTTAGTTTATATAAACTTAAAAAATTAATAGTTATATTAATAGGCTTTAAAAATTTCTTTATATATATTTAGTACTTTATAAATAATTTATTTTGTTTTTATAAGCATTATTATTATATTTTTATTAATAATATTATAATTTTTTTAAATATAAAAAAGGACTATTTAGCTTACCTTTATACTATTTTTAAAATCTTTTATAAAAAATATATATTATTATTTTTAAAAAAGTCCTTTATTATATATCTTTTTGTTAAACTTTTTAGCTTTTAAGTAAATACTTTTAATATATTTATAATAAAAGAAAAGCTAGCTACTTTTTATAACTTAGAATTTCTTAATTTTTTTAAAGTTTTAAAGTAATATATAAATATAATAAGATTTTTTTGCAGCTTTTTTCTTTATTATATATAGTATATTAAACCGCTCTAAAGCTATAAAACCGTACTTTTAAACAAAAGTTATATTATAAAATATTTTATTTTTAATAACTTTAGCAAACGTTAAATCTACTATTATTTAATATACTTTTTTTTAACTAATAATAAAAAAGCTTTTTTTAAAGTAATATAAGCTTTTATTACTAGTTATACTTTTTTTAATTATTATAATTTAATTAAAACTTTATTTATATAAGTTAATAGTTTTTTTAAGCAAAATTTTAAAGTAATAATATTTTATTTTAAAAATAAATATACTTAAAAACCTAGTGCTATTATATTTAGTACCTAAGTATTCTTTATTATATTTTTAAGCTATTTGTTATTTTAAGCTAAACTTTAATATAGCTTTTTTAAGTTAAAAGTTGCTTACGTTATTTAAGCTGCTAAGTATTTATAAACGATTATAAAAGCATTTTATAGCTTTATTATCGTTTTAATTAATTATTCTATTATTAAAAAAATTTTAAACTAAATTAACTTAAATATTAAATCTATAAATTAAGCTAATAAGCAATTTATAAATGCGTTAATTTATTTATTTTAGTATAAATTTTAAGTATATTATTTTTTAAGTTATTTTAATTTTGTTTTTAATGCTTTTAGCTGCTTTAGTAATATTATAAACCTAAAAAATATAAACAAAAAAGTATAATATATTAATAAAAAACCTATTTTAAATAAAATTTAACTTATAATATTTAACTTTAATACTAAAGTAATAATAGCTATTATAAATAAAACTATTTATAATAAAATTATAGCTAACTATAATAAAGATTTAAAATATTAGAAGATTTTTAAAATATTTTATACTAATAATAAAAATGTTATTAATTTTTTAAAGCTTAGCTATTTTTTTGTAATTATTAATTAATTACTTTATAATATAAACTATAAAAATAAATATAGATTATATATCTTAAATATATAAATAAGTAAGTTTTTTAGTATAACTTATAATAATAAATACTATTTTAACAAAAAGTATATAATATAGAAATTAAAGCTTTATTTTATTATTAAAAAAACTTAAAAAGTTTTTTAATATTTAAAGTATTATAATAGTTATAAAGTATATAATATTAGTTATAATAAATTATATAAAAATTATACCTTAATTTAGCCTAAAAACTTTAAACTTATAAAAACTATTAGTATTAATTTTATTATTAAATTATTTAAGGTATTTTTTATAAATATTTTATAATAACTAAATAGTTATACTTATTATAATACTTTTATACCTATTTTATATATTACTAATAAGTAGACCTTATTAATCCTTAGTTATAAGATTTATATAGCTAAAGATTAAGCATTAGTTTTTTTATGCTAACTTTTTTTATTAAACTAAGGTATACTAAGTAGTATTATTTTAAATTGTAATTGCAAGTTTATATTAGCTTTTTAAAAAAGATTATAAAATTTATTTAAAATGCAATTATTTATAACTATAGCTTATTACTTTTAAAGCAATAGCTTATTTAAATATAAAAACTAGATAGTAGAAATTGCTATTTATTATTATACCTTTATATACCTTAAGCTTAATTAAGTTAACATATTATTTTTTTTGCAATAGAATTTAAATTTAGTATATTTTAACTTAATTAAATCTTTTGCTTACAAATAATTATTTAAATTTTAATTACTTAGTTTTAATAACGTTATTATTTAATTAATTAAGCAGTATAAAAACTTTTGCTTTATGTAAAAACATTTATATAAAAACGTAAAACTAGCTATAGATTTTACTATAACTAAAGCTAAGCAATATTATAATAAAAAGTATAAATTAATAGAATTTAATATTAAAAACAAAGTTTACTTATATTTTTATACTAGTTACTATTTATTAAGCAAACCTTTAAAAAAATACTTTTAATAAAAAGCTAGCCTATAAAAGGTTAAACGCTATATTAAATAACTAGCTTATAAATTAAACTTGCTTAATATTTTTAATATATATTTTGTAATATTTATTATATATTTATTGCTTAATATATAAAAGAAAAACCTGTTCTACTGCTTTATGCTACTATTTAGACTTATTAAAAACAATTAAAAGAACTTTAATAAAGCTAAAAAAATTTTTAAAATCGAAATTATTTTTAAGCATTAGTTTAACCGTTTTAAAACTAGGTTTAAATATTTAATTAAATAAAAAGGGTATAACTACAAGAATAATTAGTAGAAATTGGAGTAGCAATTATATAACTTAACTAAACTAGTAAAAAAGTACTAGTAAAAATAGAAAAATAGGTAAAAGTTACTAACAAAAGCTAAAAAGCCTACAATTAGTTAAAAGTAAAACAGGCTATATAAAGTACTTATAAATTAGCTTTTCTATAACTTACTATATTAATAACTTATTAAAGTTAATAACTTTTTATATATGCTATATAATATGTACTAATAAGGAGTACCTTTATTAGTAGTATTAATTATAAATTAAATAAGGTAAAGCCTTAAGCTTTACTTTAAAAGTAGGCCTTGTAAGCTATTTTTATAGATTTTATATTTTTTTTTATAGATTTAATTACTACTAAAATATTAGTATTATGATTATACCTTTGGTATACTATACTAAATAGTAGCTAGTATTTAAAAGATTAATCTTTAAACTTTTTATTTGCCGGCAGATTATGCACGCGGAGTGGTTTTTTAATCTCTAATTGCATAAAACCTTAGTATCTTAGTTAGGTTGGTTTTTTAATACCTAATTATATTTTCCATATATACTAAACGGAGTGGTTTTTTAACCTTTATTATAAAACGTATATTTCTAGCTATTTTATAAGTTATATTAATTAAATTAGCTTATAACATTTAATTATTATTAATAATTAATTTAACTAAGTTTAGCTATTTTATAACTATATATTCAACTTATTAATTCTAGTTAATAAATTGTTTTACTAAGCTTTAAGCTATCGATTTATTATATACTAAGCTAATATAATCTCTATAAGCTTATAAGCTAGGATTACTATAAATAAGCTTAATTTTTATAAGTTTTTTTTATATATATTAGCTAGTTTAAACCTTGTTTTTCTTTGTTTTATTAGCAGCTATATTATTTAAAATACTACCGCACCTATTAAAAAACAAAAATATAGTTACTTAAATATATTATATATAATATTATATCTTTTTTATTATACTTTTTTTATTTTTTGTAATATAAGTTATTTTATATAGCTAATATTAAATAAAACTTAAATTTTTTAAATTTTATAAAATATATAAAAAGTATAAGTTATAAAATAGCTAATAATAGTTAGTATATAATTAGTATATAATTAAAGTTTTTAACTAAAAATTGCTAAATTATAAATATTTACTTATAGTAAATCTATAGCTTTTATATACTTTATATATAATATTTATTTAATTAGTTATAATTAAATTTTAAGATATATTATTTATATTTTTTTAATTAGTATAAGTAGTAATATTTAATATAAATTTTAACTTAATAATTAAAAAGTTTAAAAAGCTATATAAAGTATAAAACTTAATTTTAAAACTTATTAAAGTTAGCTTTTTATTACTTTTACTTGCTATATTGCCTTTTAAGCTTTTAGCATTATTATTTAAGGTATTAAAAGTAGCTTAAATATTTAGTAAGTTGCTAATAAAACCGTTAACTACTAAATTTACAATTTTTTTACTACTAAAGCTTAAGCTAAAGCTAAAAAAAGAAATTTTTTATTAATAAATATAATACTTAAATTATAAATTTAAAATAATAAATGCTTAATTAAAGTTTTTTTGCTAGCTAAAAAAGTTTTTATAAAAGCTTTAAAATAAAAATAAAGCTTTAAATATAATAAAACTTTTTAAGTTTAATAATAATAATACTAATTAAAACTATATTAATAAAAAACTTAAAAATTAAAATTTATATAATTTAAAAATTTAGGCCTTTTTTATAGCTTTAATTAATTATATAGCTAAAATAGCTAATAAAATATCTAAGTTAACTAAAGTTATTTAAAAATAAAACGTTTTATATTTATATTAGTTAATTAGTTTATAATAATTTAGTTAGTATAATAATTTTTTTTATAAAAAATAGAAATTTTTTTTTTAGTATAAAGAATAATAAGCGTTTTTTTTGCTTTTTTAGCAGAACTAACCTAAAAAACAAAAATCTTTATTATTATATTTTCTATTAAACTTAAAACTATAGTTTAATAAACTTAAAAGTTAAAAATTAAAGTTAATTTAGCTATACTTATTTTTAAGTTTAAATAACTTATTTATTTTTAAATTTTATTAGAATATTAATATATTTTTTAAATTAGCTTTAAATTAAATAAATTTTATAGCTAAATTAGCACTTAAATATACCTAATTTATATTTAAAGCACTATTAATACTTATATTTAAATTTAGCTAATATATATTATAAGCTAATAATTGTTATTTAAACTAGCTTTAAATACTAAATCTATTTATATAATATATATAAATATTATTACTATAAACTATATAGCAACTAATATTTTAAGCTTTAATATATAGTTTAATATATAAAGTACTACTTTTATAAGCGTTATAGTTTTAGGTACTATAGCTAAAATAAGTACTAAAAATATACTTTAAAAATATAGCCCTAATAATAAAACATTTACTTAAACTAAAATAACTTTATTATAATAACTTATTATAATATTTAACGTTATACTAATTTAATAAAGCTTATAAAGCATAAAGTTATTTTTATTATTATTATTTTAGCATTTATTAATATTAATAAGTTGTTATATTAAGCGGTAACTTTAACAATAAAAATAACAAAAGTAATAGCAATAATTTATTAGTATATATACCTTAGAATTCTAAAGTATTACTACTTAAGCTTTCGCTAAAGCTACTACTTAAACCTTTAAAAAGACTGCTTAAACAGCTAAAAAAACTACTAAGGCTTTTAAAACTATTAAATTTATATTAGCAATATTAATACTAGCTAAAAAGTATAGTACTACTATTACTACCTTTAAAAAGAAAATAAGCATTTAGTAGCACTTTTATAAAATTTAATGCTTTATTAAGCAAATTAAAACATTTTAAACGGTTTAATATTAGTATATTTAATTTTAATTAAAAAGATAAAAACAATATAAATATAGTTACTAAAAATAATAAGCTAATATTTACTAATATATTTTATTTTATTAAGCATATTAAGTTTTTTTAAAAAAATATAGCTACTATAATAGCAAATTAATAGTAAATACTTTTTTTTATTTTAAATACTATTAGCTAGTTTAATAATTAAATAGTAAAATAATAAACTTATAATAAATACTTATTAAATACTTTAAAAAGAAAGTTTAAATAATATTTTAAAAAAACTAATTAGTTGTTTTATTATATAAGCTTTTATAGTAATAAATAAGTTTAATAAGAAATATTTTATACTAAAATATATATTTAAAAATAAAGCTATAATAATTAACTTTATTTAACAAAAATTAAAATATATAAAAGCTATAAAAACTTTTAATAAAAAGAATAAAAATTAGTATAATATTATAACTATTATTTAGTTTTAAATAAATTTTAGTATTAAGTAATATTTTTAGGCTTTAGAGATTATAAAAACATTAAAGTAGTATATAATATATATTTTTAAAACTAAACTACTACTTATATTAACTGCTTAACAAAAGTATTTTATTAGTTTAAAAAAGTTATAGCAGAAATAATAATTTTGTTTTTCTAAATATAATAAAAATAATAAACAAAAGTATTTGTTAAATAAATATAAATCTAATAAATATAAGTTAAATAAATATAAAACAAATAAAACTAATAAATATAAAAAGAAAAATAAACCTTTATAAAAACAAAAAGGCTACGATTGCAAAAATAGCTGCAATTAACGCTATAATAAATATAGTAAGTACTAAAAAAATCGGAATTATGCTAACCTTACTAAATATAACTTTAATAATAAAAAATAATCTTAATCTTTAATCTCTTTTATTTTTTTAATTAACTTTTCTTTTTTTAATTTAAAAAAAAGTAATAGCGCTTATATTATAGTAAATTATAACACTATATATAAATACTATAAAAAGACTTTTAATTTGTTATATAAAAAGAATTAGTATATTAAATAGTATGCTAAAAAAGTTTTTAAATAAGTTAAAAGTATATTTTTAATATACCTTATTATTTGTATATATAAACAATATTAGACCTTTTTTTTAACTTGGAATAAGCTATTTTAATACTTTAAATAGCTTTTTTTGCTATTTTTAAAGTTAGATTTAGCTTTTATAGCAGCAAAAAATAAAAACTTAAATATAGGTTATAAAAAAGACTACATTTTGCTTTAGTTATATAAAGTATTTACTAGATTTTATAACCTAAAAAAGGTTATTAAAACTAAAAGTAGTAGTTACTTATACTTATAAGTTATTATTTATATTAAATTTAAAAGTAAAAATTTAATAGTATATATTAATACTAGCGCGTTTTAAATATTAATTTTATAAAAATGTTTAACTAAAATTAAATATATAATTAAGCTTTATATTAAAAAAATTTTAAATATTAGTAAAAGATATATTTATTATATAAAATATGCTAGATTTATTTTATTTATTTTAAGCTTTAATTAGTATAAATTTTTTATTTTATTTAAAGTTAAAAAATTAAGCTAGGTTATAAAAAAAAATATCTTTTTTAAAATCTTGTTAAAAAATAACTTTTTAAACTTTAAAAAAGTAGTAATTAATTATTTTAAAAGCAAAATTACTTTTACTAATAATAATAACTTTAAAGCTCTATTTTAGATCTTTTTTAGAACTTATTTTTGCGTATAAAAAGTAACTTTATTTAAAAAGATTATAATTACTTTAAATACTTTAATTATAGTACCGGTATAATATAAACTTTTATTTACTAATAAAGACTTTACTTTTAAGCTATTATAAAAAAATAGTATAATAGTACTTATTTAATCTATTATACTAGGATTAGTTATTATAGCTAATTTTTTAGCCAAACTTAAAATAATTTTTAAAAGTATATAGCTAAATATAATTAAAAAAAATAACTACTTAAGCAAGCAAATAAAAGGTATATAGAAATTCTTATTAGCTGTAATAATATTTGCTATAAATGTTACTATAGCTAATATAATAGAGATTTTTAGTATAACTAATTTTGCTACTTAAGCAATAATAAATAATATAAATTTAATTACTACTTAAATAAGCATTTACTTTATTAATAATTTTAGCTTTTAGCTATTTTTTATATTAATTAAGCAATTAAAATAACTTTTATAATAAAGTTAATTATTATAAATATGCCTTTTAGTATAAATATTTATAATAAATTATTAGATATAATAAATTATGCTAAAATAATTAATACTTTAAAAAAATAAAAAGCTTTTTCTTTTTTAGCCTTTATTTTAAATACTGTTAAATTTACTAATATAATAAATATATTTAAATAGTATAATAAGTTTAAAAGTTTAACCAACGCTATTAGTAGCAAAGTTTACAGAGATATTAAATATATATATAAACGCAATATGTTTTTTAAAACTACTAATTATACTATAAATATAGCGCTAAAAAAACTATTACTTAATATTGCTAAGTTTTTCTAGCTTTTAAATATTTTTAATAAGCTTAAGCCTTATATTATTAAAATTCCTTTTATATTAAGTATTAAAAAACTTATAAAAGTTAATAAAGTTATAGCGCTAAAAGGATAGTTAATTTATATAAGCAGTAATATTATAGCTAAAAATTTTTTTAAACTATTTAATAAAATATTTAAAATTTAAAAAAACTAAAGTATTATTAATATATTTAAAAACAAATAAATAAAAATTCTATTAGTTAATAATTAGTAAAAAGTTAAACTAAACTTTAAATTATATTTTTTAAGCTTAAAAAACTAAAAAGCAGTAAATATAGTTTTTAATAAATTATATAAATAAGAATAAATAAAGTAAGCTATTAAACTAATACTTTAAGCATATTTTATTTTTATAATATAGCTATAAAAAAAAAGCAAAATTAAATTTAAACTTATTGTAAATTTATATATACTAAATAAAGTAATAGTACTAAATAATTATTTTTTATTTTTATAGTTAAAAGTTATTTTTTTAATTAAAAAAAAGCTTTATATAACGGTTATAAATGCTACTATATTTTTTTACTAATTTAAAGTTTATTTAAACTATTATAATAAGTTTATAATTTTTAATTTATATAAACTTAAAAAGTTAATAGTTGTATTAATAGGCTTTAAAAATTCCTTTATATATATTTAGCGCTTTATAAATAATTTGCTTTATTTTTATAAGCATTATTATTATATTTTTATTAACAATATTATAATTTTTTTAAATATAAAAAAAGACTACTTAGCTTACTTGTATACTATTTTTAAGGTATTTTATAAAAAATATATATTATTATTTTTAAAAAAGTTTTTTATTATATACTTTTTTGTTAAACTTTTTAGCTTTTAAGTAAATATTTTTAGTATATTTATAATAAAAAAAAAACTAGCTATTTTTTATAACTTAAAATTTTTTAATTTTTTTAAAGCTTTAAAGCAGTATATAAGTATAATAGGATTTTTTTATAGCTTTTTTTTCTATTATATATAGTATATTAAACCGCTTTCAAGCTATAAAATTATATTTTTAAACAAAAGTTATATTATAAAATGTTTTATTTTTAATAACTTTAGTAAATATTAAACCTACTGCTATTTAATATACTTTTTTTTAATTAATAATAAAAAAGCCTTTTTTAAAATAGTATAAGCTTTTATTACTAATTATACTTTTTTTAATTATTATAACTTAATTAAAACTTTATTTATATAAATTAATAGCTTTTTTAAATAAAATTTTAAAATAATAATATTTTATTTTAAAAATAAATATACTTAAAAACCTAGTACTATTATATTTAGTACTTAAATATTCTTTATTATATTTTTAAATTATTTATTATTTTAAGCTAAACTTTAGTATAACTTTTTTAAGTTAAAAATTGCTTATATTATTTAAGCTACTAAGTATTTATAAATAATTATAAAGATATTTTATAGCTTTATTATTATTTTAATTAATTATTCTACTATTAAAGAAATTTTAAACTAAATTAACCTAAATATTAGATTTATAAATTAAGCTAATAAATAATTTATTAATACGTTAATTTATTTATTTTAGTATAAATTTTAAATATATTATTTTTTAAGTTATTTTAATTTTGTTTTTAATATTTTTAGCTACTTTAGTAACAGTATAAACCTAAAAAATATAAATAGAAAAGTATAGCATACTAATAAAAAGCTTATTTTAAATAAAATTTAAGTTATAATATCTAATTTTAACGCTAAAGTAATAATAGCTATTATAAATAAAGCTATTTATAATTAAATTATAATAAATTATAATAAAGATTTAAAGTATTAAAAGATTTTAGAAACGCTTTATAATAATAATAAAAATATTATTAATTTTTTAAAGCTTAGCTATTTTTTTGTAATTATTAATTAATTATTTTATAATATAAATTATAAAAGTAAATATAAACTTTATATTCTAAATATATAAATAGGTAAATCTTTTAGTATAGCTTATAATAATAAATACTACTTTAGCAAAAAGTATATAATATAAAAATTAAAGCTTTATTTTATTACTAAAAAAACCTAAAAAGTTTTCTAATACTTAAAGTACTATAATAATTATAAAGTATATAATACTAGCTATAATAAGCTATATAAAGATTATATCTTAATTTAGCTAAAGAACTTTAAACTTATAAAACAATTAATATTAACTTTATTATTAAATTATTTAAAATATTTTTTATAAGTATTTTATAGCAACTAAATAATTATTTTTATTATAATACTTTTATGCTTATTTTATATACTACTAGTAAGTAAACTTTATTAATCTTTAGTTATAAAACCTATATAGCTAAAAACTAAGTACTAGTTTTATTATATTAACTTTTTTTATTAAATTAAGGTATACTAAGTAGTATTATTTTAGATTGCAATTATAAGTTTATATTAGCTTTTTAAAAAAAATTATAAAACTTACTTAAAGTATAATTATTTATAATTATAGCTTATTACTTTTAAAATAATAGTTTATTTAAGCATAAAAACTAAATAGTAAAAATTGCTATTTGTTATTATATTTTTATATACTTTAAGCTTAATTAGGTTAATATATTGCTTTTTTTATAATAAAATCTAAATTTAGTATATTTTAACTTAATTAAATTTTTTGCTTATAAATAATTGTTTAAATTTTAACTACTTAGTTTTAATAATATTATTATTTAACTAATTAAATAGTATAAAAACTTTTACTTTATATAAAAGCATTTATATAAAGATATAAAGCTAGCTATAGATTTTGCTATAGCTAAAGCTAAATAGTATTATAATAAGAAGTACTAATTAATAAAATTTAATATAGAAAACAAAATTTACTTATATTTTTATACTAGTTATTACTTATTAGGCAAACTTTTAAAAAAGTATTTTTAATAAAAAGCTAGCTTATAAAAGGTTAAACGTTATATTAAACAATTAGCTTATAAATTAGACCTACCTAATATTTTTAATATATATTTTATAATATTTGTTATATACTTATTTTTTAGTATATAAAGAAAGGACCTATTTTATTGCTTTATGCTACCGTTTAAACCTATTAAAAATAATTAAAAGAACTTTAATAAACCTAAAAATTCTTTTAAGATCGAAATTATTTTTAAGCATTAGCTTAACCGTTTTAAAACTAGGTTTAAGTATTTAGTTAAATAAAAAAGGTATAACTATAAGAATAATTAGTAGCAATTAAAGTAGCAATTATATAACTTAACTAAACTAGTAAAAAAATACTAACAGAAATAAAAAAGTAAGCAGAAATTGCTAACAAAAGCTAAAACGCTTAATAAGCTTACAATTAGTTAAAAAAGAGACAAACTATATAAAATACTTATAAATTAGCTTTTTTATAACTTTATTAACTTATTAAAGTTAATAAGCTTTTATATATGCTGCAGCATTTAATATATACTAATAAGGGGTACTTTTATTAGTAGTATTAATTATAGATTAAATAAGGTAAAGCTTTAGGCTTTACTTTAAAGGTAGGCCCTACAGGCTACCTTTATAAATTCTATATCTTCTTTTATAGACTTAATTACTACTAAAATACTAGTATTATAACTATACCCCTGGTGTACCATACTATTATAGCACTTAATATATACTAATAAAGGGTACCTTTATTAGTAGTATTAATTATAGATTAAATAAAGTAAAGCTTTAGGCTTTACTTTAAAGGCAGGCTTTATAGGCTACTTTTATAAAATCTATATCTTTTTCTACGGACTTAATTATTACTAAAATACTAATATTATAACTATACCTTTGGTATACCGTACTACTTTTATTAGATTATTTCTAAAGGTACTTTTATATACAAATTTATATAAAAAGCTATATAAACAAAGAATCTTTTAGAATTTAATTAGCTTAAACCTCTTTTTTAAAAATCTATAAACTTAATACTAACTTATAGCTTTAACCTACTTATAACCTTTACTTTTAAATATTATTTTCAACTTTTATATACTATTTATAGCTACGTTTTTAACTGCTTTTGGCTTACCTGCAAACCTTTTAAGCACTGTTTATTATATGTTATATTATAGTTATACTATAAATATATAAAAAACCGATAATTTGGCTAATAAAACGTAGCTAACGCAATGTTTTTAGCTTTTATATTACTTTAATAGCTCTAGCACCGTTAGCATACTTAAAATCCTTTGCTTTATTAGAAGTACTACTTGCTTATAAGTTACCCGTTTTATATAGCGTTTTCTATGCTAACAAAGTATATAACCGGCAGTTATACCAAACCTAAAGCTAACTGCTACACTTTTTATTATTAGTAAATTATATTATATTTAATATAAAAACCCTAGAAACCTTATTTACTAGCCCTAGTTAATTTTAATAGATAATTAAAGCACTTATTAAAAGTACTTACTTATTAAGAGTAAGTAGTTAATCTAAAGCCTTATTATAGGTTAAAATAACAAAAAAGGCTAGCAAAAGGAATTAAAAGTTGTTTGTATAACTTTAAAAGCTATAAATAAGCCTTTAAATAGTTGGCAAAAAATAAAAAAATAAGGTATATAAATCTATTAAATAAATAGCCTATGTTATTGTAGCAGAATACTTAATTAAAAAAGCAGTTAAAAAAGAGTATATATATGTTTTTAAATGCTAAAAAGTTATTTTTTAGCCGATTTAGCATTATTTATAACAATTTATTAATTTAAAGGCTTTTAAAGCCGTTAACGACCTAATATACTTACTTCTAACCCGTTAACTTATTTAAAATCTAATTTCTCGTTAGAATTAATCTATTATACCTCTTTTAGCTCTAATTTCTTTTTAATAACAATAATAGCTTCTCTGCTTTTTTAAAAAGCTATAAAATAGCTAAAATGTGTTAAATTATATGTTATAGCAAACTTAGACCTCTAATAGGTAACCAGACTATAAAGCGACTAAAAGACGAAACAGGCTAGGTATACCGGCGAATTAGCAATAATACCAGAATAAAAAGGCACTATATAAAGTAAAAATTAATAGCTAAAAAGTAAAAAACTAACTAATAAACTTTTATATAAACAATAGCTTATATATAAAACTTTAACTTATAGATTAGCTAATGCTTTAGCTATATATACTAAGCTAAAAAACTTAAGTTATAACAATTATTTCTCTTTTTTGCTTAAAATTTATTTTGATTTATATAGTATAAGATTTAATAAAAGTTGCTTAAACTTATTATACTGCCTACTATATAAACTACTACAAGCTATAAATTTTATTATAGTTAAGTAGTACTATAAAGCCTTATTTAACTTAACTATAATTTAGAAAAAGTTTGCTATAGCTTTATTACTAAATAGCTAAGTCGACTTAAAGTACTATAAAGCAAAATATATACGCAAGAATATAAAGTATCTAGCTAAGCTTTAGAATAATAATTATCTAACTAGGTTTAATAGCTATAGCTAAGCTATAGCTACTTTATAAGTTTTAAAATAAGCTTATAATAACTTAAAAATAAAGACAAGTTATAAGCTTTAATAGTATAAGCTAGTATTACTAGTAAACTTTATATAAAGTAATATAAAAAACTAATTACTATAAACTTAATAGTAATTTAACTTTAATAAAAATATAAACCTAATATAAAGCTAAATTAATTAATAAAATAAATAATTAATAAAATTAAGCTAATAAAGCTATTAAAACTTAATAACAAATTTATAATAACTTAACTTTAAGAAAAATATAAAACTTATATAAATTAAAACTAAATAAATTAAATAAACTAAAACTTAATAATAAATTTATAATAATTTAACCTTAATAGGAATATAAAACTTATATAAATTAAAACTAAATAAATTTAACGAACTAATTAACTAATATAACAAATAAATATAACTAATAGAAATAATAAAACTAAAAAGTATATATTTATTAAAAAAAGCTTTATATAAAAGGAAAACTAAGCTTAAGGCTTTTTTTTTAACTACTAAAGAATTAAAAAAAACTTTTATAATACTTTTAAATAATAATTAATATATTAACAAATAATATATAAATAAATAGACTTATTTAGTAATTTTTTTTTTAGTAAAGCATTTAAAGCCTTAATAAGTTTAACTATTATATCTATTATAAGGCATAATATAACCGTTTTTGTTATATTAAATGCTATTATTTAAAGGTTTTAATAGCTTAAGATTCCTTTATATAAAGGCTTTTTTAGCTATATTTTTCTTTAGATATAATTTAGCTTTTAAATTAAAAAAGTCTTTTTTTCTATTTAAAGGATTACTTTTATATTTTAATCTTACTTTATAGCTATTTTATTAAGGTTTTGCAGAAACTTTAAGTATAATCTAGTTATACTTTTAAACCTAATTTTTAGTTAAATTAATAGTTTAATTATCTTTTTACTAATTAGTAAAATAATTATAATTTAGCAAGTATACTTTAGAACTAATAATAATTACTTATATTTAAAAGATAACATAAGCTATAATAAGGTAGCTAGGTTATATTAGGGCTATAAATAGCATATAGCATAATAAATATAAAAATAGTAATAGATAACTTATTTATTAACAATTTATTAAAGCTAAAAATATAACTTATTATTAATGCAACTATAATATAGTAGTACTTTAATAAAGATAAAGCTATTAGTAAGCTTTTAAAACTAAGAGAAATTGTTAATAGATTTATTAAATTAGTATTATAGCTATTAAAGAATAAAAAGGTAAAAAAAAGGCTTTTTTTTTAAAAAGATATAAAAAAGAAGTAGCTAGTACGCTTAGTAAACGATTTAGCAAAAATGTAGCAAAAAACAAGCAAACTAAATAATAATAACAAAAATATAGTAATTATATACTATTACTTTAAAAAAACTTTAAAAAAGGTTATTTAAACTAATTTACTTTTAAATACTACTAAATCAAAAATATAAGTAGAAGTTATAACTATAATATAGCTAAAATAAAATAATAAAGCAGTTTTAGTAAAATATAACAAAAAAGTCTTTATTAAAGTAAAAAAACTATTTAAAAACTTTAAAAACTAAAACTTAATAGCTATTGTTACTATAGTTAATACTACTTTTACAAAAGGTAATATAGTAATAGCAAAAAAGCTATTTAATAATAATATAGTTATTACTTTTAAAAAAAGTATACTAAAAAATATAAACAAGGAAAAGTAAGTAACTAAAGTATTTAAAGTAAAATTAAAGCTATAGAAAAAAAAGGTAGCTTTTATAATAAAAAGCATATTAATAAAAAAGATTAAAAAAATATAATTAAATAAAATCCTTTTTTTACTACTATATAGTATATATATTATAGTTATAAAGTATAAAAAAATAATATTTAAAAATAAAGAAGTAATATTTGCTAGTATATATTTATATATAAGCAGTATAAAAAAAGCTAAAAAGTTATATAATAATAGCTTTTTATAAAAAGCTTAAATATTTAATTATAAACCTTTTATAGCAGAAATTAAAATAATATAATATTTTAATTACTATAAATATAAATATATAGCTAAATACTACTAAAAAGAAGCTAAATATAGCTATTATATAATAACAAAGTATTAAAAAAGCAAAAAAAAGTGTTTAATTAAAAAGGTAAAAGCTTAGCTAAAATATATTAATTATAGCAGAAATTATATTACTTAAAACTAAATATATAAAAAAAAAATTAAGTAAAAAGATAAAGCAAAAATAGCTTATATATTATAACTTAAAAGTTTTTAAAGTTAAGAAAAAGTAGTTAGCTTAAATAAAAAAGTAATAAAAGCAAATATTTAATTATTATTAGTAATATTTATATTTGTAAGAATAAATAGCAGCAAATTGCTAATAAAGCGTTAATATACTAATAGTTTAGCTAAAATAGCTTTTATATCTATTTAATAAAATGCGATATAGTATTTTAAAATATTGCAAAATTTAAATTAAATACTATAAAAGTATTATAAAATAGTAGCTATAACTATATTATAATATAAAAGCTAGTAATAAATAAATATAGCAACTTTTACTGCTTAATAAACTATTAATATTAACTAATATAAATAATAAATAAAGTAGCACTATATATAAATAAGAATATTATTATAGAATTGCTAGCAAAAAATAGAAAAAAAGATTAAGTATATATAATAATAAAAGCTAGCAAAAATATAGTAACTATATAATCTATTTATTCTTTAAACTAAAAAGAAATAAAATAAAAAAGCTTAATTTAAGAAATTAAAATAGCAAATAAAAAATAAAAATAATATATTTTTATAAAAAATTTTAACTTATACTATCTATTATAAAACTTAAAAAATAAAAAAGTAAAAAAAATAAATAAACTTATAAAATTTATAACTAGCTAAAACTTTATACTAGTTATAATATATAAAAAAATTACTAAAACTAAAAAAAAATAAAAAAATTTAACTTTAAATTTAGTTTAAGTATTAGAAAATTTTGTAATTATATATTAAAAAAACTTAAAGTAGCTAAAGTTAAACTATAAAGTACTACAAATTACTATTAATTTAATAATAGTACTAAAAAGATATTTTAAATAAATAAAAAGCTAAAATTAATTAAAATTAAATAAAATAATAGCAGTAGCAAAAGTAATAGCTTATATTATAAAAACTAATATATTATAAATTAATAATAACTTTAATATAGCTTTTAATTTCTTAATTAAATAGCTAATAGTAATAGCAAATATAATAGTACTAAAAAAAATAATAAAAATAAAGTAGTAATAACTTTTATAGTAGATATTAAAAGTAGTAGCAGTAAAAAAAGCAGCTAAAAGAGCTTATAAATAGTTTTAAAGCAATTATATAAAGCTTATATAATATAAGTTATAAAAAAATAAAATAGTTTTAGCTGTAAAAGTAGCTATAGCAAAAAAAAAAAGCTAAAAGAAAGCTTTAGTAAAAGCGTTAATAAATTTTAAAACGCTTTAAAGCTTAAATAAATAAATAAAGTTGGTATATAAACTTATACTAAAAATAACTGTTATATTATTATTATATAATAGTATAAATAGACTTATAAATGCTATTATTTTTAAAACTAAAATATAAGTTTTAATAGCAAGGTTTTTTTTAACTTTAAAAGCTAACTTTAAAAATATATTTAGTAAAAACTTAGTATATAATAAATATTAAAGATTTAATATATTAATAAAAGTAACTAAAAAAAAGATAAAAATATTAGTATAAAAACTTATACTTTAAAAAGTATTAAGAAAAAACCTACTACTAAATAAGTTTTTAAAAGCATATAGCAATTTATTAGCAGCTAAAATAGCAATATTATATATTGCTAGCTTTATACTAAAGTATTATTTAAAAAGATTTTATTACTTTAAAGTAGTAATAATTTTTAAACTAAAAAAGATTGCTAAAATAAAGCAGATAATAGCAAGGTAGTATTTAATTGCTTTTATATATACTTTAAGAAAAGTTTTAAAAAAAAAGATATATAACTATATAGTAAAAGTAGCTAAAATAGCAAGCCTTTTATTAAAAAGGCAAATAAAAAATAAGTATAATAAGTTAATAAATATTATAATAAAAATAGTAATAAATATAGTATAAAAAGTAATATAAAATAAAAGTACTATATTTTTACTATAGCTTAATATATTAAAAACCTTTAATATAATTAATAAAAAATAAATAGTTTATATTTTATAATAAAAAAGCTATTTATTATAAGTAGTATTATAAGTTAACTTTTTTATATTAAAAAGAATAGTAAAACTATGCTTTAATATAGTAAAGTTTTTATTAATTAATTTAGAAATAAAAGTACTATAAGAATTATCTTTTTTGCTACTGCTATTTTTTTTATATATATTTATACTATATAATAACTTAATTATGCATAAAAAGCTTGTTATTATAAGCTTTACTAACAATATTAACTTTTTTATTATAAATATTAATATTAAATATAATTATAAGATTTTAAAAAAAATATAAAAAATATATAATAGCTAAGCTAGTAAATATAGTATAAAGTTTGCTTTAAAAAAAAGCAAGCTTATATATTTTTTTAGTAATAAAATAACGCTTTAGTAGCTAATTAACCTTTTTAAAGCAGTAGTTTAACTAAAAAAAAGCATAAAGTTTTTAAAAATATAGTTTAACTATAAGCTAAAATAAAAAAAATACTTAAAAAAGCTAAAAAAAAAACTTATAGTTTAGTTTTATATAATAATTAAGCTATAAAATTTAGCATAAAGTAGTAGTATAACAAAAATAAAGCAGCTTTATATTGCTATTATAAAAAATATATTATTATATAAAGCAATAGCTTAATATTTTAAATTTTAAAACAACTAATTAAAAAGATTTATAAAACATTTAGCAGTAATTTAAAATAAGTACTTTAAAAAGGTAGCTAGAGCTTATAAAGTAACGCTTATTAAGTAACTAGAAATTAAATTAAAAATTCTTCTACTAAACTTATATTTAAATAATAAAGTAGCAGTATTTAAAAAAAAAATAAAAAACCTATTAAGCAAAAGTATAATAAATAAAGCAATAGTAATAGTAAATAACCTAGTATATAAGGCAAAAAAGCAATAAAAAAAAAACTAAAACTAACAAAAGCTATAAGTAATAACTAATAATTTAAATAAAAAAAAGTATTAAAAGGTTAATTAGTAAAAAGCATAATTATAAAGTAAAAAGTTAGATATTACTTTAAAAAAAAAGTAGAAAGCAAAGTAATAGAAAATAAAACTAAAAAAAAGCTGCTATTTAATACTAACTAAAAAAAAACTAAATAAAATAAAAGCTTTAGCTAAATACTAAAGGTTACTAAAATATAAAATAGTATAAAAAGGCAGCTATAAAAGGTGCTATAATTAAGGCTAATAACTAGGATAGCTATACGCTAATAGCTTAGCAAATAAGATTTAAAAAATCTTATTACTTAAGCAAGAAATTATATATATACTAATTAAATCTTTTAAATAGAAATAACTTTTTAATACTACTTTTTAAAATTTAGGTATTACTTTATAAAGCTATTGCAATTATATTACTACTTTTTATACTTTTTTATTTTTATACTATATAACTATAACATAATATTTAAATAAAGAAAAAGTAAGCAACTAGTAGTAGTACTACCAGAGAATAACTACAATAGATTAAACAAAATGTCTAGCGAAAATATAATGCTAGATAATTTTGCAAATATTAGAGCATAAATTAAACAGCAAATTTTAGCTATATAGAATAAATAAAAGCAGCCTAAAAGTAAAAACAGCTTTAAACAACTATTATTTAGCAAATAATTACTCTTTGATTAATTATTAATAGTAAAAGAAAAAATGCTACCTTAGGTATAATAACTTATAGCTTAAAATATATAGTTAAATATATAATTAGTTAAACTACTAAGCATAAGATTTAATTACTTATAAACCAAAAATAATACTAAAAAGCTAAGCTATAATTATAAGCAGCTAATATAAAAAGCTACTGCTGCTAAAATTAAAGACTAAATAGCTGCTATTAAAAAAGGCAATAATTAAAAACCTAAAAAAAGTAACATAATATAAATAACGTAAGCACTAAGCTAAGCAATCTTTAATATTTAAACTAATTAGCGATTATACCGCAACATACTAAATTATATAGAACTAGAAATATAAGCTACCTTAATAAACTTCTAGAAGTTTAAGAAGCTAAACCTAGAAAAGTTTGCAAGCGTTATAATTAGCAAGAAATAAGCGTTTATTACTAATCTTACTAATATAGAACTTTAAGGCAAATTGCTTTTTAAAGGTATTAATAATAATTTACTATAAAATAAAATAAAATAAATAAACCTTTTTTAGTGCTTACAAAAGTTTTAATATATATATTTTAAATAGAAAGCAAAAGAGTTATTTATGCTTAATAAAGCAAAGCATACTATTAATCTAATTAAAAACGCATAAATACTATTTAGACTTATTTATCCGACTATAAAAGCATAAAAAAAAGTATTTAAAAAATACTTAGTAAAAAATTAGTAATTAAGCTATATATGCTACTTTAAAGCGGATATAAAAGCACTTATACTTTTTATACTAAAAAAAAATAAAACTATATAATTATGCGTTAATTACTATAGCTTAAATAAAGTTATAGCAAAAAACTAGTACTTTTTATTACTTATTTTAAAAATTATAAACTAATTAAGCTTAGCTAAAGTATTTTTAAAATTAAACTTAAAAAATATATACTACTATATTTATATTAAACCAAATAATAAGTAAAAAACTGCTTTTTAAACGTGCTATAGTTACTTTAAGTATATTATAATACTTTTTAAGCTTATAAATGCGCTAGCAACTTTTTAGGCCTATATATATAAAGTACTAGTAGGCCTAATAAACTATATTTGCATAATTTATTTAAACAATATTGTAATATTTTTTAATAATAAAAAAAAGTATAAAAAATATTTCCAATTAATCTATAAATAGTTAAAGTAGTACTAACTTTTTGCAAAATTATTTAAGTACAAGTTTTTTAAAACAAAAATTAAGTTTTTAAGATTTATTATTAATATAAAAAGTATTAAAATAAATAAAAAAAAGGTAAATACTATTTAAAAATAAAAGGTACTATAGTTAATTTAAAAAATATAAGTATTTTTAAGCTTTATAAACTTTTATTAAAAGTTTATTATTAAGTATTTATAAATTATTATTTTAATTATAACTTTATTTAAAAAAGATAAAGCAGCTATAGTTTAAACTTAGTTTAGCTAATTTAAAGCTATAAACTAAGCATTTAACTAGTTAAAAAAAGCGTTTATATCGGCTATAATTCTAAAATACTAAAATAACTAGCTAAAAACTTAAGTAAAAATAAACGCATTAACTAAAGCGGTTTTAAAAATATTATCTTAATTATATAAAAATAAGTAGCAATTAGTTATATACTAGTTATAAAAGCTTACAAATACTAAAACATAGTAAATAACTAGTTAATAAAAACTTTTAGCTATTATAAAAAGCTATAAGTACTAAAAGTAATACCTAAAAAGAACTACTTAGACCTTTATAGTATAAATAAACTATATAGCTTTTTAAAGTATAATTAACTTTTTAGCAAAGGATTTAAAAAATAGATTAGCTAAATAGGTATACTAGCTAGCTTAATTTAACTTTAAAATTAAGCACTAACTAGGTATAATAAACCTTATAAATAGTATATTTAAACGCCCTAATTATATAGCAAGCAAAATCTAATATAAAAATATTATTTTAATATTATAAAAGAAATTATAATTAATTAATAAGTTATTAGTCTAAATATAATAAGTAATAGCAGCTATTTTATAAGCTAAAAAATAGTAAAATAATATAAAATAGCTAATTTATGCTATAAAAAAAATATTAAGCAAATATTATTTAAAAAAGTTTTTAATTATTATAGCTTAAGTTATAAATTTTAAAGCTTATAAAAACTTATACTTTTGCTATATAATTATAAATAACTTTTAAAGTAATAAAAGCAAAAAGTATAACTATAAATATTTTATTTACTAAATATAAATAGCTATAATAGCTTATATATTAGCAGTTATATAGTTAGTAAAAACTAATGCTAACTTATTTACAACTAC
This sequence comes from Nemania serpens, assembly GCA_022578855.1. Lineage (NCBI taxonomy): Eukaryota > Fungi > Ascomycota > Sordariomycetes > Xylariales > Xylariaceae > Nemania > Nemania serpens. Next base: position 12,023 of record MU396866.1, on the reverse strand, counting down.
GCTAAAAAAAGGCACTAAAGCTATTATTTATAACTAATACGTTTTATATTTTATAGCTAAAAAGCTAGCTAAAAATAAAACGGTATTTTGTTTAAAAATATTTTATAAGTTTTATAATATAATTAAAAAACTATAAGCTAAAGACTTAAACATTATTGTACTTAAAAAAATAGCTAGCTAATAAGCCAGCATATAGAAAAGTTATTATATAAATAGCTATAAAACCTTTTTATTTAGAAATTGCTTAGTATTACTTAATTAAAAAGTACTACTTAAATAACTTATATACTAATACTATAATAACTTAAAGATAAAATATATAAGCAAAAATAAAATAGCTAAACTTTTAAAAAAAAAGTTTTATTAAAAAAAACTTAAATAGCATATTTATAATTACGTTAACAAATATTAAGCATATAATAAGACTAAAAAACTTAAATATTGCTTATATAAAAAACTATAGTTATTACTACTGCTAAATTAACTATTTTAAAAACTTAGTTTAAACTTTATTATAAAGCTACCTTTATATAATAAAACTAATAAAATAATATATAACGTAATTTTAATTATTATAAATTAGTTTATAAAGACTACTTTATTTATATTTATAATTAAGACGTTAAATATAGCTAAGCTAGCGCAAATTTTGTATAAATAAGTAAAATGCTAATTTAGCTTACCTAAAGGTATTATAAATAATAAAAACAAGCTAATTATAAGCTATTTCTAAAAAGAATTCTGTAATAAAAAAGAAATTAAATACTAATTATTAACTATATAGCACCTATAAATAAATAAACAAACAGAAAAAGTATACTAAATCTTTAAAAAGTATTTACAAATATATACTATATAAAAACTAAATATATAAGCATAAGTATTACTAAAAGCTAAATTTGTATATAATAACAATATATATACTATTATTAAGTATATACTATTTAAAATACTTTATAAATACTATTTAAAAACTATAAACTTTATACTAAAATATTTATAGTTTAAAATATAAAAAGTAAAAAAAAAGCTTTAATATATAGTAGCTATATAGTAAGTATTAAATAAATATTAAACTAAAGCTATAAAAACTATAAAAAGAAATTATAATAAAAAATATACTTTTATAAAATTTAAAGTAAATAAAGTAATTAAGCTATTAATAGCTTATTTTTAATTTAAATATAAAAAAAAAATTGCATTTACTTATATTAAAATAAAAATTATAAAAAAAGTTAGCTTGTAAGCTTATTAAGTAAAACTATTTATTTAATATTTAAAAATATATAATATATTTTTTATATTATTACTAAAACTTTAAACTAAAAATTAATAAAACAAAAAATAAGCAAAACTTTTTAAGCTAGAAAATAAATAAGAAAAATAAGTTATAAAAAATATAGTATACTACTAAAATAATCAGAAAAAAAAAATACCTTATAAAATAGAAAAGCTAACTAATAAAGTATAATACTTAAAAACTTAGAAAATATCTTGCAAATATAAAAGGTTTTTTAATAAAGTATAAAAAAAAGGCAAAAAAAGCATACTTAAAATAAAATAACTTAGTATAAATAGTAACTATATATTATAAGCACGTATAAAAATATAAAATAATTCTTATAAACAATTTATTAATTAACTATAAAAGACTTAAAAAAATAATAATATAATTAATAGTTAATAACTAAGTAAAATAAGCATAAATAATTATATATAAGTAGTAATAATAGCTACTGCTAATAAGTAAACGCTTTATCTTTAATTAAATAAAAAATATAAATTGCTAATTAAGCTATAAATACTTATATAATAAAAATTAAACCTATATTTTTAAATTATAATAAAATTTATGCTTTATTATTTAGCTATATATAATAAATACTACTAGAAAATAAAAATATAATTTAATATAATTATAAAGAAAAAATAATTAAACAAAAAACTAAAAATTAGAAAAATTAAACTAATAAATATTAACTAAGTAATATATTATTAATAAATAGTTAAAAATATACCTTTTTTATATTACTTAAAAAATAAGTATAAAGTAAAAATATTTTAAGTTTTTATATAAAGTATAAGTAATAAAATCTTAAAAAATATTTGCTAAAATATTAACTACTTAGTAGCTAAAATTAAAAGGTTTTTAAAAATTAAAGTTAAAGCTAAAAAAAGTAAAAGCTAATTAATAATATTTAGTATTTTAGTTAATATTAAAAATATAAAAAAAAAAAGTAAAAGTAAACTTTTTTAAACAAGAATTTAAATAAATATAAATAGCAAAGTTATATTTATACTTTAGCTAAGCAAAAAACAAATAATAATAAAGATTTAATATAGTTATAGGCTTATTATATTATTAATGCTAAATTAAGTTAGTTAAAAAATAAGCGTATACTAAATAGTAATTAAAAAAAAATTTATTAAAAATATTTTAATTAAAAAAAAAAAAAAACGTTAATATAAAATAATTTTAGCTTAAATAATTAATAAACGTTTAAAGTTAAACGCTAATAAAATAATATATTTTTTTTAAATTTTAGTTTTATAAAAAGTTAAAAAAGCTTTTTTAAAAGCTTTAAGCTTTTAATTAAAAATTATAATTTAATTAGTAGTTAAAAAGTTAGCAAAAGTTTATTACTAATAGTTTTATATATTATAGCATAATTTTATAGCAAACTAAATAAAATATTAAGTAATACTATAAAAAGTTTTTAAAATTTAAAGCAAATAAGTTAACAAATAAGTAAAAATAAATAAAAAAATATACTATAAAATAAGCCTAATAATTATAAATATATTATATATATTTAGTACTAGCTGCTAAATTTATAAAGTAAATATAATATAATTAGAAATTAAAATATAGTTTAAATATATAACTTAAATAAAAAGTAGTAGCTTTAATAACAATATTATTGTTTTTTTTAGTAGTACTAAATATAGTATAATTAAAATATAATTAGCTAATATTATTATTAAAGAAATACTTTTTAAAAATTTTTTATAAAATGCTATTATAATTTAGTAATTAAATGCTAAAGAAAAAATAGCTAAGCTAAAAAAAAAAACAACTAATTATTATTTAAGTAATTAGCGCTAAAACTATAATAAAAAGGCAAAAAATTGCTATTATAAAAAAAACTAAAATTGCTATTAAAAAAAAAGTTAAAATTACTACTAGCAATAAATAAATTAGCAAATAATTAAAGCTAAAATATAAAAAGTAAAATAAAAAGTTTAAGCTTAACTAAATTGCTTATAAAAGCAAGTATAACAACAAATAAATAATTAAGTATAATAAAATTAGTAATAATTAAAGTTATTTAAATAAGCAATTAAATAATTAAATAAAATACTAATAACGCTTATTTAGCAGTAAAAATTAATATTTTAATATTAAAGTTATATTTTAAATTGCTAAAAAAATAGTTAATAAATTTGCAAGAAAAATAAAACTAATTAGCAATAGTAAAAAAAACAATAGTACTACTAGCTAAAAAAGCCTTAAAAAAAATTAAGTTAATAATTAAAAAAAAAATATTAATAATAAAAAAAGAATAATTAGTAACTAAAAAGGCAATATTACTAAAAAAAGCTAAAATAAAACTAATATATTAATTAATAACTAATTAAAATATAAATAAAAAAAGCTTAATAGTTTATAAAAGAAATTATAGCTTATTAAAAAACCTAAAGCTAATAAAACTAGTAATAATAAAAGCTTAACTAGTAAAAGCTATACTATTAAATTAAAAGCTAAAAATAAAAGTACTAATAAAATTATTAAAATAAAGTTAGTAATAAAAAAAACTAAATTTACTAGCAAAAAAAAAATTAGTATAAAAATAATAAAAAGAAATAATAAGTACTAAAGTTTTATTAACTAAAAAGTAAAACTATTATAAAAAAAAGCAATAATTATAAAAAAAATAAAGTATAACAAAAGTTTTACTACTTAAGCTATAATAAAAAGTTAAAAAAATAGCAAAAAAATAACTTATAATAAAAATAATTAAACTTAATATAACAAATTTATAAAAAAATTATAAATAATTAATAAAAATAGTATTAATTTAGTAAGCTAAAGTTTATTATAAAAAAAAAAAAATAAATTAGCATTAAAATACTAAATTTAAAGTAATAAATTAATAATAAAAGTTAATATATAAAAATAAAAAATAAATAAAATAAACTTATAAAAATAAAAAATTAAAATATAATTAAACTTAGTATAACAATTTTTAAATATAATAGCTTAAGAAATTGTTAGTATATAATTAATATTAGTTTAATAAATAATTAGTATAACAAGCTAAATAGTTAAAAAAATTAGCTATAAATAATTTATTAAATATTAAAGCAAAAAAAAGTTAACTACTTTATAATAATAAAATTATAAATTATTAATAAATAAAAAAAGAGTAGTATTATTAGTTAAACTAAAAAGAAAAAATAAATTAGTAATAATTTATTTTAAATAACGATAACGTTTTTTTTTTGCATGCTTAAAAAGCAATAAATTAGCTATTATAAAAAAACTAAAAGTAATAAAAAAAAAAAAAAAAAATAAGTAATAAAACAAACTAATAAATAAAAAAGTAATACGCTAAAATTATAAAACAATTAAAAAGTAATAAAAAAAGAAATATAAAAAAAAGAAATACTAAATTAGAAAATAAAACTTATAAAATAGTTAAAAAAAGAAAAAAAAAAAAATAGCAAAAAAAAAACTTATTATTTAATTTATTTAATTAATAAATATATACAAAATATATTAATTGCTAATAATATAATATTATATAACAATTAAACTATAATTACTTTAAGTATATAAATATTTTATTATAAAATAGCAATAATATATAGCTAATTAATTAAAACTTAATTAGAAAATATAATAAAAAAAAAAACTAAAACTATATATATAGCTTATATTTTTTAGTAAATCTATATAAAGCAAATATATAGTAATTATATTAAGTACTAATATTTCTTAATTATAAAGCAGCAATAATATCTTATATATTAATTAAAAATTAATTAAATAACTTTTTTTAAGGTACTAAAAATATAACTAGTACTATAGTATATAGCTAATTAAAAAACGTAGTATTAAAAACTAATACTAAAAAGAAAAAAAATAGTATAAAAAAGTAGCTATAAAAAGTGCTACAATTAAAGCTAATAATTAGAATAGCTATATACCGATAGCTTAGCAAATAAAATCTAAAAAATCTTACTATTTAAGCAAAAAATTATATATATACTAATTAAATCTCTTAAATAGAAATAACCTTTTAATACTACTTTTTAAAATTTAGGCATTACTTTGTAAAGCTATTACAACTATACTACTACTTCTTATAAATAGTTATACTAATATAAATTTAGACTAAAAAAATAAGCTTTAGGGCTTTTTTTTATAAAAAAAAGGGTTTTAAGTATTTAATGCTTTTATATAAATATATAGAAATAAAAAAAATACTATAGCATATAATTTTAAGGTGCAGCTTTTTAACTATAAAGTAAAAAATACTATAGTATAATTTAAAAAGCGTGCTACTATATAATAATAAAGACTTTTACGTAATAATAAAAGTATTAAAACTAGCAAAAGCTATAATAAGGTAAATAATAAACATTAAAAAGCTAAGTATATATAAAAAAGCAGAAGCTATAAGGGGTTAAAAAAAGAAAAAAAAAAGTTAGAAAATAAAAAGGCTATAAAAAAACTATAGTAAAGCTGCTAAAAGTTTCTAGCGATTAAGTTATTAACCTATTAAAGTTTTTAAACCTTAACTATATTAAAGAAAAAAAAAAAAGCTTAGTAAAAAAGAGCTCTTTTTTAAACCTTTTACTTTTAATAAGCTGTTTAATAAAAAATAGCTTTTTTATAATAAAGTACTGTTAAAATAGCTATATAACGGCTATATAGGTGTTTTATTTAGCTTTAGTACGGTTTTTGCTTATAGTTATATATATAGATTTTACCGCGCTATTTAGTTAGTATAAACAAATTATTTAATAATAATAGTAAAATAATTAAATAAAGAATAAGTAGTAAGTAAGTTATAGTAATATATAGCTACTTAAACTATGCTTTCTTAAGTACTAAAAAGTAATATTAGTTAATTTTTTAACTTAGTATATAGTATATTTATTAGCTTTATATAATAAAATTATATATTAGCTATAAATATTTTCTTTTTATTTTGGTTTTTTAATAATTATAAATAGTTATTAAAGTTTTTAAAGTGCTACTAAAAACTTTACTATATAAGTTTTAACTGTTTTATAATATATATATTCTAATAATTTATATTTTTTATAATTATATAAATTTATAGTTTAAATATAGTTTAATTGCTTTAAACTTATTTTATATTTATAAAATCTTTATTTTATAATTATTATATATAACGATTTTAAAAAGGTTAGCAATAGTTATTTATTTTAAAAACTATAAAATTAATTTAATGTAACCTTTTTTTATATTTTTTTAAAGCGCTTATAAAAGCTTAATAAAGGTTTGCTAGCTATTTATTTTTTTATTGAAAAGTTAATTGCAAAAAAAAATGCTTTATAAACTATTTTAAGTTAATATTATATTTTAAATCTAAATTATATATATACTAGCAATATTTTAGCTTAAGTTTTTTTTTTTTAAGGCAGCAAGTTATTAATAAAATAACTTAGCTTGTTTTATAAATTAAACTTAACGCTATAAAGCTTATAAATTGGCTTTTAAAACAAGGGTAAGCTAACTAAAGTTAGACAATAAAGCTATTGCGTAAGTATAAGTAGCCTAAATAAAGCTATTAAAGTTATTATAGCAAACTTAAACCTTTAATAAGTAACCAAACTATAAAACAACTAAAAAACAAAATAAGCTAGGTATACTAGCAAATTAGCAATAATACTAGAATAAAAAGGCACTATATAAAGTAAAAATTAATAGCTAAAGAGTAAAAAACTAACTAATAAACTTTTATATAAACAATAGCTTATATATAAAACTTTAACCTATAGACTAGCTGGTATTTTAGCTATATATACTAGGCTAGGAAACCTAGGTTATAACATCGTGCTATTAAAGCTAATTTTCTGCTTTTTTAACCTATTTAGCCTTAAAAGCATCGCTAAGCTTTTTATCTTTTAAAGAATTTAGTAGCTAAATACCTTTTTTATAGATATTTTAGCTAATAAAATAAATTACCTACTAAATATAGCTTTATATTTTATCGATTAATTAGTGCTACTTTTTTTTTAAGATATATTAATTATGCTTTTAACTAAGCTGTCTTTATTTTTACGCTATTTTTAACTTTATTAATAACTATAGTATATACTTTTAGTATAAATTAAGCTTATTTAATAGTAAAAAGGTTTAATAAATTAAATAGCTACGCTATAGTAGCAATATTTTTAGCTTATTATACCGCCTAGTACTAAAGCAAGATATAACTAGGTATATTATCTTTTTATGTAATAAAAGTAACTTTAAGGTATTTTTCTTGCAATTTTTTAAGAAAAGGTATAAATTTAAGCTTTAAAACCTCTTTTTAATAGCATATCTAGTTAATACCGCCTTTTTTAATCTATATACTTAAGCGCTAAGTTTTTAACTAAACTTTTAAACTAGTAATACGTACTAATAAGGAGTACTTTTATTAATAGTATTAATTATAGATTAGATAAAGCGGAGCCTTAGGCTTCACCTTAAAAGCAGGCCTTGTAAGCTACTTCTATAAAATCTATATCTTTTTCTACAGACTTAATTACTACTAATTACTAGTATTATAATTGTACTTTTAGGTATACTGTACTAAATAGTAGCTAGTAACTAGAAAATCAATTCTTAAACTCTTTGTTTGCCGGCAGATTATATGCGCAGAGTAGTTTTTTAACCTTTAATTGCATAAAACTTTGGCATTCTAGTTAGGTTAGTTTTTTAATATTTAACTATATTTTTTATATGTATTAACGGAGTAGTTTTTTAACCTTTATTATAAAACATATATATTTAGCTATTTTATAAGCTATACTAATTAAATTAGCTTATAGTATTTAATTGTTATTAATTACTAATTTAACTAAATTTAGTTACTTTATAACTACTTATTTGTTAACCTTAGTTAATAGATTATTTTACTAAGCTTTAAGTTATTAATTTAATAACTAAGCTAATATAATTTTTATAATACTAGCTAGAATTACTATAAATAAACTTAATCTTTATAAGTTTTTTTTATATATACTAACAAGTTTAAACCCTGTTTTTCTTTGTTTTATTAGTAGTTATACTATTTAAAATACTATTATACCTATTAAAAAACGAAAATATAGTTATTTTAAATATATTATTTATAATATTATATCTTTTTTATTATACTTTTTTTATTTTTTATAATATAAGTTATTTTATATAGCTAATACTAAGTAAAGCTTAATTTTTTATTACAAATTTTATAAAAAATATAAAAAATATAAGTTATAAAATAGCTAATAATAGCTAGTATATAACTAGTATATAATTAAAGTTTTTAACTAAAAAATCGCTAAATTATAAGTATTTATTTATAGTAAATTTATAGCTTTTATATACTTTATATATAATACTTATTTAATTAATTATAATTAGGTTTTAAAATATATTATTTATATTTTTTTAATTAGTATAAATAGTAATATTTAATATAAATTCTAACTTAATAATTAAAAAGTTTAAAAAGCTATATAAAATATAAAACTTAACCTTAGAACTTATTAAAGCTAGCTTTTTATTACTTTTATTTGCTATATTGCCTTTTAAGCCTTTAATATTGTTGCTTAAAGTACTAAAGGTAGCTTAAATATTTAGTAAGTTGCTAATAAAACTATTAATTACTAAATTTATAATTTTTTTACTGCTAAAACTTAAGCTAAAACTAAAAAAAGAAATTTTTTATTAATAAGTATAATATTTAAACTATAAATTTAAAACAATAAATACTTAGCTAAAGTTTTTTTATTAACTAAAAAAGTTTTTATAAAAGCTTTAAAATAAAAATAAAGCCTTAAATATAGCAAAACTTTTTAAATTTAATAATAATAACGCTAACTAAAACTATATTAATAAAAAACTTAAAAATTAAAGCTTATATAATTTAGAAGTTTAAGCCTTTTTTATAGCTTTAATTAATTATATAGCTAAAATAGCTAATAAAATATCTAAGTTAACTAAAGCTATTTAAAAGTAAAACATTTTATATTTATATTAATTAATTAGTTTATAATAATTTAGTTAATATAATAATTTTTTTTATAAAAAGTAAAGATTTTTTTTTTAGTATAAGAAATAGCAAATATTTTTTCTGCTTTTTTAGCAAAACTAACCTAAAAAATAAAAATCCTTGTTATTATATCTTTTATTAAACTTAAAACTATAGTTTAATAAACTTAAAAATTAAAAGTTAAAAACAATTTAGTTATACTTATTTTTAAGTCTAAATAACTTACTTATTTTTAAATTTTATTAAAATACTAATATATTTTTAAACTAGCTTTAAATTAAATAAACTTTATAGCTAAATTAGCATTTAAATATATTTAACTTATATTTAAAGCGCTATTAGTACCTATATTTAAATTTAGCTAATATATATTATAAGTTAGTAATTATTATTTAAACTAGCTTTAAATACTAAATTTATTTATATAATATATATAAATACTACTACTATAAGCTATATAGTAGCTAATATTTTAAGCTTTAATATATAGTTTAATATATAAGATACTACTTTTATAAGCGTTATAGTTTTAAATACTATAGCTAAAATAAGTACTAAAAATATATTTTAAAAATATAGCTTTAATAATAAAATATTTACTTAAATTAAAATAACTTTATTATAATAGCTTATTATAATATCTAATATTATACCAATTTAATAAAACTTATAAAATATAAAGTCATTTTTATTATTATTACTTTAGTATTTATTAATATTATTAAATTGCTATATTAAGCAGTAACTTTAATAATAAAGATAATAAAAGTAATAGTAATAATTTGCTAGTATATATACCTTAGAATTTTAAAGTATTACTTAAGCTTCCGCTAAAGCTACTACTTAAACTTTTAAAAAGACTATTTAAATAGCAAAAAAAACTACTAAGGCTTTTAAAACTATTAAATCTATATTAGCAGTATTAATACTAGCTAAAAAGTATACTACTACTACTACTACTTCTAAAAAAAAAATAAGCACTTAGTAGTATACTAATAAGATCTAATATTTTATTAAACAAATTAAAACGTTTTAAATAGTTTAATATTAATATATTTAACTTTAATTAAAAAAATAGAAATAATATAGGTATAGTTACTAAAAGTAATAAGCTAATATTTACTAATATATTTTATTTTATTAAGTATATTAAGTTTTTTTTAAAAAATATAGCTACTATAATAGCAAATTAATAATAAATACTTTTTTTGTTTTAAATATTATTAGCTAAACTAGTAATTAAATAGTAAAACAACAAATTTATAACAAATACTTATTAAGCGCTTTAAAAAAGAAATTAAAATAACATTTTAAAAAAACTAATTAATTATTTTATTATATAAGCTTTAATAGCAATAAATAAGTTTAACAAAAAATATTTTATATTAGAATATATATTTAAAAATAAAGCTATAATAATTAACTTTATTTAATAAAAATTAAAATATATAAAAGCTATAAAAACTTTTAATAAAAAAAACAAAAATTAATATAATATTATAACTACTATTTAATTTTAAATAAATTTTAGCATTAAATAATATTTTTAAGGTCTAAAAATTATAAAAATATTAAAATAGTATATAATATATATTTTTAAAACTAAACTACTGCTTATATTAGCTACTTAATAAAAATATTTTACTAATTTAAAAAAGTTATAATAAAAATAACAATCTTGCTTTTTTAAATATAATAAAAATAATAAACAAAAGTATTTATTAAATAAATATAAATTTAATAAATATAAGTTAAATAAATATAAAATAAATAAAACTAATAAATATAAAAAAAAAATAAACCTTTATAAAAATAAAAAAGCTATAATTGCAAAAACAGCTATAATTAATGCTATAATAAATATAGCAAGTATTAAAAAGATTAAAATTATGCTAACTTTGCTAAATATAAATCTAATAATAAAAAATAATCTTAATTTTTAACTTTTTTTATTTTTTTAATTAATTTTTTTTTTTTAATTTAAAAGAAAGCAATAGCACCTATATTATAATAAATTATAGCATTATATATAAATACTATAAAAAAACTTTTGATTTATTATACAAAAAAAATCGGTATATTAAATAGTATGCTAAAAAAGTCTTTAAATAAATTAAAAGTATACTTTTAATATACTTTATTACTTATATATATAAGTAATATTAAATCTTTTTTTTAACTTAAAATAAGTTATTTTAATATTTTAAATATTATATTATAAATTTTAAGCAGCTTTTTTTACTATTTTTAAAGTTAAACTTAGTTTTTATAATAGCAAAAAATAAAAACTTAAATATAAGTTATAAAAAAAACTACATTTTGCTTTAGTTATATAAAGCATTTATTAAACTTTATAATTTAAAAAAGGTTATTAAAACTAAAAGTAGTAATTATTTGTATTTATAAGTTATTATTTATATTAAACTTAAAAGCAAAAATTTAATAATATATACTAATACTAACGCGTTTTAAATATTAATTTTATAAAAATATTTAACTAAAGTTAAATATATAATTAAGCTTTATATTAAAAAAATTTTAAATATTAGTAAAAAATATATTTATTATATAAAATATACTAAATTTACTTTATTTATTTTAAGCTTTAATTAGTATAAATTTTCTATTTTATTTAAAGTTAAAAAATTAAGCTAAGTTATAAAAAAAGACATTTTTTTTAAAATTTTATTAAAAAGTAGCTTTTTAAACTTTAAAAAAGCAGTAATTAATTATTTTAAAAGCAAA
>MU396865.1:0-41111 GCA_022578855.1 Nemania serpens | reverse complement strand
TAAAATATTTACTAAATAGTTTTATTTATAAGTTAATTAAAGTATATTAATTTTTATACTAATTTAAAATAAAAATATATATATAGCTAAATTTAGTAAGAAATTAAAGTTACTTTTTAAAAAAAAGCTTAAGTAAATTTAAATATTTATTTATTATAAAAAGTTACTAAAGATTTTTTATTATATAAAGCTTATTTTTAAAATTAATGTTTTTATTATTAAAGTTTACCTTTTTAGCATAATTATTTAATAAATTAAAGCAAATATATTTACTATAACTAAAAACTTTATTAGTAAAATAAATATTTAGTTTTTAAAAAAATATATTGCTTAATTAAAAAAAATTAAAATTAAATAGTTTTTTTTTATTATAATTATTTAAATTTACTATAGTTAAAATAGTAATTAAATAATAAAAAATATAAAAATAGTTTAAAATTTAAATAAAATTAGTATAAAAATTAATATAAAAAGTAATTACTTATACTAAAAATAATAAAAAAATATAAAGCAAAAGTTATAAAATTAAAAAAAAATTAATTAATTTAATATAATATAAAAATAAAAAAGTACTAATATTAATATTAAATATTAGCAAAAAAATAAATTTACTATAAGTAGTAAAAAATTAATAATAGAAAATATATTTAGTATATAAAGCTAAAATTAATTAAATAAAAAATTAGTATAAAAATTATAATAAAAATTAAATAAAAAAAAACTTATAAAAAATAAAATAAAAACTAATTAAATTTAATTAAAGGAGTAATAAGCTATATAAAATATTAGTAAAATAAAATATAACTTTTAAAAGTAAAAAAATTAAGTATAATTATATATAAAAAAAATCTTTTTAAAAAAAACTTACTAAAAATAAAAAATTATAATAGTAATAAAAATTAAGTAAAAAGTAATTATAAATATAAAAATATAAAAGATTTATAAACTTTAAAATATAAAGTTATAATAAACTTATTTTAAATTTTACTTTTATTTATAAAAAAAGTTTAATTAATAATAATAACTAAATATAGTTAATAATTTATATAAAATAAACTAAATATAATATATTTATAAATATAAATAAAATAATTTATAAATAACTAAAAAAAGCTTTAGCTTATTTACTGTATTTAAGAAGACTTAGATACTATGTCTTATTTTGGTAATATATTTCCGGCTATTTTTTGCTGATTTATTAGCTGCTGCTAATCCCTGATTTTGTTGCTAATTCCTAATTCTGCTGCTAAGCCGCCTATTTTAGCCTTACTTTTTGCCTTTTACTCTTGCTATATTTATTACTTGCTACTAAGTTTTTTAATAGCTGCGTTATTATATAAAGCTTTATAGCAGCTTTTAAGCTATTAATAAAGCTTTTATATATTTATTAGCTATACTTTTTTTACTTAAATAAGCTTTAAAGCTATTTTTGTTTTAAAGGTTTATTAAATTTATTTATATAATTTGTAATAGTTTATTAATTTTATAAATATTTAGTTATTAGTTATATAAATAAGCTAAACAGTATATATTAAATAAATATATATATTTAATAGCTATTAAGTAGTTAATATTAATATTGTTTGTTTTTAAATATTTTAAAAGCTATAAAATAGCTGCTTTAAATGTTAGGTTATATATAGGTATTATGGTTAATTATTAGTGTAAGTATTTAAACTAGTTAAAGTAGTTAAAGTAGTTAAAGTAGTTAAAGTAGTTAGAGTAATTAGTAAAAAAAACAGATAAGCCTTTTGCTATATAAGATTTTTAATTTCTTTATTTACTTTTGTATACGTAGCTTCTGTTAAGGTTTCGGCATAACTTTTTTAGTAGCTTTAAACCTTGCGATAGCACCTTTTATAGGCGGCGCTCCGGCTTTGGCCTATTATTTTCACTGTTTTTGCTTTTTTTTTTACAAACCGTATTTAAATAACCGTATTAATATTACCATCTATTCAGTATTATATTTATAGTATATAAAAAGAAAGTATAAAGCTTTTTTTTACTTTATAAAATAAATTAAACTTAATATAAATAACTAAAAAAGTATTTTATATTTAATAATTATAATTACTAATTAATTATAATTATTAATTAATTATATAAATATGTTAAATTTAATTTATTTTATAAAGCAAAAAAAAAGCTTTATACTTTTTTTTTACATACTATAAATATAATACTGAATAAATAATAATATTAATATAGTTATTTAAATATAGTTTGTAAAAAAAAAAGCAAAAACAGTAAAAATAGCAGGCTAAAGCTAGGGCATTTATATTGCCTATAAAAGGTGCTATCGTAAAGTTTAAAGCAAAAAAGTCATGCTAAAACCTTAATAAAAGCCGCGTATACTTAGGCTTAAAAATCCTATATAGCAAAAGGCCTATCTTTTTTATCAATTATACCAACTATACCAATTACTCTAACTACTCTAACTACTTTAACTATTTCTCCTATTAAAAATAACTTAAATAATTAAAAGCAATGCTAACAAATAACCTAGCTTTCGAAAAAGTAATTATATAATTGCTAAAAGTAGTAAAAATAAAAGATATTTTTGTTACTAATTTAATAAACCTATAAAAAATCTACCTTTTAGAAATATATTACTTAGCTTATTTAAATAATAAACCTTAAAAAAAAAAGAGTAACTAAGCTACTATAAGTTATATAAACAAATTTTAAAAAGCTTAAAGCTTATAGCTATAATATTTATTATTTATATAAGGACAATATAGCTAATAAATATATAAAAGCTGCTATAAAACTTTATATAATAACGCGGCTATTAAAAAACTTAGTAGTAAGCAATAAATATAGCAAGAATAAAAAGCGAAAAGTAAAGCTAGAATAGATAGCTTAGCAGCAAAATCAGGGATCGGCAATAGAATTAGGAATTAGCAGCAGCTAATAAATCGGCAAAAAGTAGCTAAAAACATATCACCAAAATAAAACATAGTATCTAAGTCTTCTTAAACATAGTAAATAAGCTAAAGCTTAATTATATAAATATAAAAATTATATTAATATAAAAAATAAAAAATATATAATAACTATATATATTTATAATATATAAAAAAAAAGTATAAAGCTTTTTTTTACTTTATAAAATAAATTAAAACTTAATATATAATAACTATATTAAAAATATTATATAAATAATATTAGTTAATTTAAAAATTATAAATATTAAGTATTATAAAAATAAAAAACTTGCTATTATTTTTAATTAAATATAAAACTTTAAATTAGGTATTTTAAATAAAAAGTAATTAAATTAGCGCTATATTTGCTTTCTTTTTAATATTTTTTAGTAGTTAAAAATTTAATTATATAATAGTAACTCTTTTTATATATATAGTATAATAATTTATACTTAAAAAATAAAATATATTAATATAGTTTAATATTTTATTATTATTATTATATTAATATATAAATACTTTACTAATATAAGCTTTAGCAGCTTTTTATAATATAGCAATAGTATGTTTTTATATTTAATATTTTTTATTTATTTTATATATAAGCTTTTAAACTAGTTGTTTAAATAGCTAATATAATATTAATAAGTTAACTTATTATTAGTAGTACTTAATTTTGCATAATATAATAGCTAAATACTTATATTAGTAATATATTAACTTTTATACTAATTTAAAAAAAATATACTATTTAGCTGCTAGTAGCGTTTTTAACTACTAAATTATATAGTAAGCGCTTATTTATATAGTAAAATTATAGCTAAATTTATTGCTTAGTTAACAGCTAAGCTTATAGCTTAATATATTATTTAAACTATAAATTAGCATATATATTTAAGCTATAATAGTTTTACTGCTTTAAAAAAAGTTAAAATTAATTATAAATAAAAAAGTTGCTAGTTTATTTTAAAATAATAAAGTAGTAGTTTTAGAAATAAACTTTAATAATGCTTAAAAAGCTTACTATTATACTTACTTAAAAATATTAAACTAATAAAGTTTTAGTATAATAATACGTATTAATAAAAAGGTTTTCTTATTAGTTTTATTAATCTTTATTTATAGATTAAATAAGGTGGAAACTAAGGTTTCTACTTTAAAGGCAGGCTTTATAAGCTACTTTTATGAAATCTACATCTTTTTTTACGGACTTAACTATTAGTATTAACTGTAACCCCTAGTGCACTATACTATATAAGCTTTAACAAATATAAGTAAATATTTTTTATATTTTTTAAAATAATTAATTTATATTTAAAATAATATTAGGTATAACTAGGGTTAATAGTAAGTATAACTATAATAATTATATTAAATATAGTAATAAAATAATTAAAAAAAGCATAATAAAAAAGCAATAAAAAAAATAAAAAAAAAATAAATTTTTTTTTTTTATAACTTAAGTTTATATATTTATAATATAAAGTAATTATAATTTACTTTAGTAAAACTATAAAAAGTTATAATATAAATTAGTAAAAATTTTTTTTTAAATAGTTATTAAATATAAATTCTATTTTTTTTTACTTTTTTATATTAGTATTTTTAATATAGCTTACTAATTAAATACTTTTATATAGTAAGATTTTGAAAAGTTATTTAATAGTAACTCTAATAATTTATTTTAATTTTTTTTTTAACTTTTAATTAGCTTATTTTGCTAAATAAATTTTTACTATATTAGTTTAAGTTATTAAATATACTTTATATATTATTACTAATATTATACTATAATAATAATAATATAATACTATTTAGTTTTAGTAGTAATAATAGTTCCTTATTAATAATATTTCTAAACTAGCTAATTTTATATACTAAATTATTTTTAATAATTAATTTTGTTTAAAAAGAAACTCTTACTTATTATTTATATAATAAAAGCAAAAAAAAGAGATTTTAATAATAGTTATATATAATATTATAGTTTAAAAAAATAAAATTATAAAAAATATAATTAAAAAAATTAAATAAATATAAAAAATATTATAAAAATAATTTATAAATAGTTAAAACAAATAAAACTAAGGTATAAAAATTACTACTAAAACTTTAAAAATAATTTATAAGCATTATAATTAAATATTAATATACCTAGTATATTTAAAAGCTATTAATATAAGCATAATAATATATTATAGCAAAATAAATTAATATAAAGTAATATATTTACAAGCTTATAATTATAATATTATTACTAGCAAAAAGGTATACTATTATTAATATTATATATTATTTATATATTAATCTATATACTAATTATTCTTTTTAGTAATTTAGGTTATATTAGCTATTATAAAGCTTAAGCGCTTATAGTTATACTTTATAATTAAATTTAATATTTTTTTTAATATAATAGAAAGTAATTATTATATAACCTTTTTTTAATTTTTGAATTACTAACCTTTTAAAGCATATATTATAAAATGTTTTATTATAAAGTATATTAAGCTATTAGTTAAAAACTAGCTTTTTAACTATATGCTAAAATTAGAAATTAATATAATAAATAATATATAAATAAGTTTTAGCTTTTACTATTACTATTAAAACATTATAGTTTATTTTATTAATACTAATTAGAAATTATAACATATTTTTATTAATATATATAAAGTTAATAAAAAAAATATATAATTAAATATATATTAAATATATATTAAGTTAAAGCAATATAGTTTTTATAGTACTATAAAAGTATTTATATTTAATAATAGTTTTAAGTTTAATTTAAAATATATTAAAGAAGCTTTATTAGCTAATAACTTAATAAAGTTTTATTTTATAAATATTAGTTACTTTTTTTACTTTTTATATACTGTTTAACTTGTTATTAAAGCGTTTTTTTAGCTTTAAATATTAAAATAGCTATAAAAAATGCTACTAAAGCTTAATAAAAGCTAAAATTAATTATAAATTAAAAATACTAATATAAACTTAATATTATTACTAGTACTATATATAAAGTATAATTTTTTTATATATTATTTATTATATTAATTATTATACTAATTTCTTTTAGCTTTATTAGCTTGCAATATATATTAATACTAGTATTAAGCAATAAAAGAAATTTAAATAAGTTTAACTTTATTTTATTAGTACTAGTATGCTAAATTTTTTTTGCTATTATATATTATTTATAATATAAAAACCTGCTAAAACTTTATAATTATTATATTTAGTTAAGCTTTAATTTTATACTAAATAATTTAAATATTTATTAAAAAGAATAGTAGCTTATTAAATACTTTTATTATTTATTTTAATATTTAGGGCTATATATAATGCTTACTTTAGATTATATTAATTTTTTTTTAATTAATAAATAATTTTAATTTATTTAATAAAAATTAAATTAGCTATATTTTTATTAGCTTTAAGTTAATTTTTATATACTTTATAAAGTATAAAAAATAAATTAAATAATAGTATTACTAATTAATAATTTTTAAAAACTTAATTAGCTTTATATTATTATTTTAAAGTATTAATGCTATAATAATTAAGCTTAAAAAATATATTAAAAAAGCTTTTAATAATAGCTTTAATTTTTTATGCTTAATTATACTACTTTATTTTTT
This sequence comes from Nemania serpens, assembly GCA_022578855.1. Taxonomy (NCBI): domain Eukaryota; kingdom Fungi; phylum Ascomycota; class Sordariomycetes; order Xylariales; family Xylariaceae; genus Nemania; species Nemania serpens. Next base: position 34,540 of record MU396865.1, on the reverse strand, counting down.
ATTTTTTAGCTTATTAGTTATTTTTAATACTTTTTTTAAAAGTTAAAAGTACTACTTTAAACTTTAATTAATATTTAATACTAAATAAAAGTATAAAGCTATTATATATTTAAAAGCTATATACTAAAAATATTAAAAAAAATATAACTATAATATCTTTATAATAGTACTTATATTAGCTAGTATAAGTAAAATTATAATTATAATATAGTTAAGTTTAAAAAAAGTAAAAGCATATATATAAACATTTATAATTTATTACTAATATATTATTTATAGATTTTTTTTAATATATTTTTAAATTAAAATTATAAATAAATTATTAATTAATATTTATAATTATATATATTAAATTTTATTTTTATTTTTAATTAGTATTAAAATTAATATATAAGTTATTTTAATTAATAAATTATTTTGGACTTTTAAGTTACTATAAAGTAAAAATAGCATAAATTAGCAGTTTTTGCTTAAAATATTTTTTATATATAAGTAGCTACAATTTCTTTTAAATATATTTAGTTTTAAGCTTAGCTTATTAATATTTTTAACTATAGTTTTATATTATTAAGCTTATTTTAAGCTATTATACTTATTTTTACTTATTTTTATTTTTAAACTTTTAATAGCTAAATGCTATATAATAATAAAAAAGCTAAAATAATTATTTAAAAGTATATAAATACTATTTATACTGCTTTTAAGCCGCTTATATTATTTTTATTTACTTTTACTACTTATTAATTCTTTATAATAGTGTTACTATATTTTATTTAATAAAGTAAAAAAGTTAGTTTTAAAAGTAAAAATTTTATTAAAAATAAAATTAAAATAATAAATTTTCTATTTTTTATTAAACTAAATATTTTAAATATTTAAGCTTAGCTTTTATAAATTATTAAATAGTAATAAAAAAAAGCTAAAAGTTCTACTTTAATAAATTTTATAAGTAGTTAACTTTAATAAAAAATAGTTTAAATATAATTTAAGTACTAAATAATATAGTTTTTCTAAATTTAAAACTTTTTATAAATTAATAGCTATTTTTTTTTAATATAATTAATACTTAATTAATAAATAAGCACTTTATAAACCTTTATTTAATATTGCTTTATTTTTTTTATATACTATTTATTATTTATAATAATTTAATTTTTAATGCTAAAAAAGTATATAGTTTTAATTTTAGTAAATATTTAGTTAAACTTTTATTTTTTTAATTTAAAATAAAGTATATAAAGTTTTTATTTTATTAATAATTAAAGCGCTTATTTTTTTAATTTAAAATAAAATATATAAAATCCTTATTTTATTAATAATTAAAGCATTTATTATAAATATATTTTATACTATTATATTTATAATATATTTTTATTTAGCTATTTATATTAGTTTTATAGCTTATTGCTACTTTATAAATATTATTGCTATAGTAGCTATATATACTTATTAATATTATTTAGTAAGCTTTTTTTAATTTGCTAAAGCTAGTTTTTTTTTGCTTTTTTATAGTATTAGAATTATTAATTAGTATTAATATATAATATTATTCTTTTTTTTGCTTTTTTATAGCATTAAAATTATTAATTAGTATTAATATATAGTATTATTTTTTTTTTTACTTTTTTATAATATTAGAGTTATTAGTTAGCGCTAATATATAATATTGTTTTTTTTTTAAATATATATTATAAAAAAATTTTTAAATTTTTTTTATTATAGGTAAAGTTATATATAGTTTAGCTTTAAGTATTTATATTATTTTTAAATTATAAAAAAAAATTTCTTTATTTATTAAGCTATATATTTTAATATAATTTTACTAATAGTAATAAAAAGTTAAAAATTGTTAAATTTATTATTATTTAGTATATAATAATTAAATATTAATTAAATTTTTAAAAGTTAAATTAAATAAAATTTAGCTACCTTTTTTAATTTATTAGAATTAGTTTTATATTTTTGCTAATATATAATAAATAAATTTTAAATTAAATAAAGTAAGCTTTTTAATTTTAAAAGCTAAAAGTTTTATAAATAAAATAATAAAAGCTTTATTAAAATTAAATAAGGTAAGCTTTTTAATTTTAAAAACTAAAAGTTTTATAAATAAAATAGTAAAAGCTTTATTAAAATTAAATAAAGTAAGCTTTTTGATTTTAAAAGCTAAAGGTTTTATAAATAAAATAGTAAAAGTTTTATTAAAATTAAATAAAGCAAGCTTTTTAATTTTAAAAGCTAAAAGTTTTATAAATAAAATAATAAAAGCTTTTTAATTTTAAAAATTAAAAGTTTTATAAATAAAATAGTAAAAGCTTTATTAAAATTAAATAAAGCAAGCTTTTTAATTTTAAAAGCTAAAAGTTTTATAAATAAAATAATAAAAGCTTTATTATAATTAAATAAAGTAAGCTTTTTGATTTTAAAAGCTAAAGGTTTTATAAATAAAATAGTAAAAGCTTTATTAAAATTAAATAAAGCAAGCTTTTTAATTTTAAAAGCTAAAAATTTTATAAATAAAATAATAAAAGCTTTATTAGTATTACTATTTTTTAATAAACTTTTTTTAATTTATTAAAATTAGTTCTTTATTATTATTATAATTAAATTTACTATAGCAAGCTTTTTATTATTAATTATAACTTTATATTTAATTATTTATATAATTTATATTAATATATATTTAGTATTTATTTTATTTAGATTTAATAAGTTTATTTTTTAATTAAATAAGTAGTAAAATTAGCACTTAATAAAATAAATTTAGTTTTACTTATATTAAAATTTTTTTATACTTTTTATACTTTTTTTTTACTTTTATATAAAATTTAACTAATTAAAACTTTGCTTTAACTAGCTTATAGCTATTAATTATTAAATAAAATTAATTACTTTTTTAATTTTTAATATTTATTTTTTAATTAGTTTATTATTTTTTTTATTAATAAGTTTTTTTATATAAATAATATTATTTTATTTGTTAAGTTTACTTAATTTATAATTAATATTTTTTTAATACTTTATATTAATATTTATATTAATTAATATAATAAATAGTAAGTAAATACTTTTTAGCTAAAATAAATAACTTTTTTTTATTAATATATTATAAAAATAATTTAGTACTATTTATTAATTTTAATATTTAAAAAGTATATATATATAGCTTTAATTAAACTTTTATTTAATAAGTATATAAAAATACTTATATTATATTAAAATGCTAAATAAAATATTAATAAAAAGTATAAAATTAAGAAAATTTAAATACTATTTTTTTAAAAAAAAAAGCGCTTATAAATTAGTTATTAAAAAGATTAATAATTAATAATAAGTTATATTACCTATATATTAATCTTTATACTAATTATTTTAGCTATAATAATAATAAATATTTTAAATAAATTATTACTTTTTATAACTATTAATTATTATAATTAAAACTTTTTATTTAGCTTGCTATATATTAAGTTTAATCCATTTTATAAAGCAAAAAAAAGCCTTATACTCTCTTTTTGCATTAGCTTGCTATATAAATTAATTTTAATAATAATAATAAAAAATCTTTTATTTATTTTAATAATATTGTTAAACTTTTTAACTTAAATAAAAATAATAAAAAATATTTTTTTTATTTTTTTAAAAATTATATAATTAATAATACTAAATATTTTAAATTATAAAAGTATATAAATAAATTTACTTATAATTAAGCTACTATTTTTATTTTTTATAGCAAAAAATTACTATTTTAAAAGCAAATATTTATAATAAAAACTAAATGCTATAAAATATACTACTTTTAAATTAATATATAAATTAATATATTATTAATTTTTTTTATAACTTATTTAGCTAAAATAATTTTAATTTAATATTAATTAATTAATTTATTTATATTAAAAAGCTATTATAAATAATATTTTTAATAAATATATTTTTTATATTTAAATATTAATTAAAAATTTAAAAGTTATTTTATAATATTTTTAAAACTATTAGCTTTAAGCTTTATAATAAGTTTATTTATTATAATTAGTATATAAATTAATATATACTTACTAATTTTTTATTTAAATAATTAAGTATTAAGTTTATTTTATATAAAAATATATTTAAATTTTTATTTTTAAAACTTTATTTTATAAATTTAAAATTTTATATTTTTACTTTTTATATTTTATTTTATTAGTTAACTATTTAGCATTATTTATAAATAAACTATTAGTTTAAAAATAGTATTTTTTTGCTAAATTATGCTTAATTTTTTTTATTTTTAATATTATTTTAACTTTTTTAAAAAAATATTACTTTATTTTCGTTTTATAGCTAATTTTAATAATATTTATAACTAGCTTATATATTTTTTAAAAATAATATATAAAGCTTAAATTTTATATTAATAGTAATAATAAATTAAATTTTTATTTTATATATATTAATTATTATATTAATTTTTATTTTATAATTATACTATTTATTTATTATTTTGCTATTTTAAGCTTTATTAAGTTTAGTTTTTTAAAAAGCTTTTATTTCTTTTTAAATATATAATATTTTTATTATTATAAATATGCTTTAAAAACTTATTAAATTTAATTACTTTATAAATAAATATAATAATAGCTTTTTTATATTTTAGTTAATATTAAATATTAAATATTTTTAATTTAATAATAAAAATAAATTTTTTTATATTTTAAATGTTTTAAATTATTTGTTTAATTTTTATTTTATAAATTTTATTATAGCTTTATTAGCTATTTTTAATTAGTTATTATAAATTTTTTTTTTTTTATAAATTTAAGCAACCTTTTTATTATTTTTAAAAGTAATTAATTTTTATATTTTTATTATTTATTGTTAGCTGGTGCGGCCTCTTAATTAGCTGTAGCCTATAAAGCTAGCATAATTAAACTAGTAGTTATACCTAGTTTAAGCATAAGTCCTAAAGTAGTAAAATAGTGCAATATATTTAAGAAGAACTTTTAACTACAAATATATTGTAGCTATAGTAATATAGTTATACTAAAGTAACTGTTTTATATATTTAAATATAAAAGAGTTTTTAAAAACTTTTTCTTTTACTTTATAGATTTAAGCAATTTTGCAATAAATTATTTCTTGCTAAGTATATAAAAACTTATTTTGTTGTTTTAATACGATATTTTATATAGTAGCTAGTAATTGTTTTATAACTTAGTTTTTGTTATATATTTGATTTTAAAGCTTAATTAAGCAGCCTAAAGCTTTTAACTATAGTTTAATAAGTATTAAATTATTAGTTAGATCTATAGTCTGTTTAAAAAGATAACTAAAAATAAAAACGCTTATATTTTATTACTTAATACTTTTTTAGTACTATAGAAAAGGCTTAAATATTTTAAACGCTATAATAAAAAAAGTTAAACAATTTAATAATGCTAATATAAAGCCGCAATATAATAAGGCAGCATATAAAAATAATATAAAAAAGTAAATTAAGGTACTAAAGGTAGAATATGCTAATTAAATAGTAAAAAAAAATTATAAGCTTATTTATGCTTAAATATTTTATAATTAAAATATTAATAAAGTTAAAGCTAAAAAAGCTTAAAAATATACTAAGAAAGTGTAGCAGTAAATAGCTTTAATAGCTAACTAGTATAAAAAGCGCTTTAATAGTACTTTTATAAGAATTTATTATAAAAAATTACTATTAAAAAGGCTTAAATTTAGTATAAAAAGCTAGTTTTTTAATAAATTTTTGTTTTAAAAGCTAAGCTTTAAAATTAAAACAAAAGTTAAAAGATTTTTTAGGCCTATTTTTAAGCCGAAGTTGCTATTTTGAAGGCAAAGCTATTTAGTAAAAAATAGAAGGTTTTTTAGAAAACAATTTTAAAAACTTTTTCAAAAGCTTTTTCGAAAACTTTTTTAAAAGCTATTTTAAAAGTTATTTTGAAAGCTTTTTTAAAAGCTATTTTAAAAGCTATTTTAAATACCTTAAAAGCTTAGCCTTAAAAGCAGATTAACTAGCAAAAATAAAACGTTAAGCAAAGCTAAGCAATAATTATAGCCTATATTAAACTTTAATTTAAACTTATTTTTTTTTTTTTTATCTAATTTAAATAATTTAAAAAACTTTAATTATAAATTTAAAAGCTAAAAGCGTTACTATTATAAGTTTTATAAAAATAAAGAGGTTTATAGTAAAAAAGCTACCTATTTAAAACTAAAATAGCGCAAATTAAAATTTTCTTTAAATAAAAAAAACTATTTCTAAAAAGCTAAAAACTAGCTTATATATTAACGCAACTTACTATTAGCTATAAAAGTTGTTAATTATGTTTTAAAATTCCTAATTAGCCTAAAAAATAAGATTATACTAGCTTAAGCTATTATAAATACTTATAAAACTGCTTTTATAAACTTAATTAAAAAGGTTAAAAAAAGAAGCAAAATATTTTAAATCTTTTTAAAAACTTATAGTATAAATAGCTAAATTTATTAACAAAATCTTTAAAATAACTTTATTAGCTTTATATATAATAGGAAAAATCTTATTATATTTATATTAAAGTAGATAAAGCTAGTACGCCTATATAAAAAAAGCAGTAAAAAGCTTAGCTAAAACTAGCTAAAAATATTATTTTTAGCTACTATTAAAAAAAAGCTTTTAATTAGTATAATACTACTATAAAAATTATAAAGAAAAAAAAGTATATACTTTAAAAGCTTATTAACAAGTTTAATAGCAATTTTAAAAGCTGTTAAAGCAAATTAAATAATACTAGCAATAAATTAGCTCTTTAAACTACTGCTAATTTAAATACAAATAAAAGCAAAAGCAAAAACAAGTCTAAAAATAAAAGTAAGCCTAATAACTAGCAAAAAAATAAAAAAAAAAAGACTAAAGTGCTAAAAGTATAGCAAGCTTAATTATCTAAAAAAAAACTGCCTTAACAAAGAGCAGCCTAATAGTACTTCTAGCAATAAAAACAAAAACTAAAGCTATAATACTAAAACTAAGCCTAAAAATTAAAACCTTTTGCCTAGCTTTAAAAAACTTTTTTATTTAGCTAATATATTATTAATAAATCTTATAGATCTTAAAGCCTATTATAATTGCTAAATTATTTTTAGTAAAAAAAGCAATTTAGTAATAGTAGCTAATTTAACGGCAGCTTTATTTAAAAATAAAGCTGCTAAAGTTAGTACTATGTATGCTTATATAATAGCAGAAATATATTATATAGCTTAATATAAGTTAAACTTATTATTTAATACTAAAGCTAATATTAAAATTACTAATAATAAATTAGATTATTTCTTTAAAACTGTTATTAATTTAAGTAATTATAATGCCTTTTTTATAGTTAATATTAGTAATAAGCTAGTAAAGGCTGAAAAAATTAGTATAATTATATATAGCTTACGTTTGCTTAAAAGAATAAAAATAAAAATTGTAATTAAATATACGCTTTTTATTAAATTTTTCCTTTTATAAATTATATTAAAAGAATAATTCTATTGCAGTAGTAGCTATTTGGATAGGTATATTTTTTAATACTATAATAGTACTACTTTAGCAGATATTAACATTTAAAAAAAAAGCTTCTTTTTATAAAAATATAGTAAAAAAAAGCCTAAGATTTAAGTATAATATATTAACCTTTAATAAAAAGACAAGCTAAGCGTAGCTAATAATATTTATAACTTAAAAAACTTATTAAAAAAGTTTTTTATTAATAAAACTATATATATAACTAAAAAAATTTGCAATAAGCTTATCTTTTAGTATTATAAGTTATGCTACTTTAGTATTAAGCGCTTTAAATAAACTATTTGAAAAATTACTAAAATAAATTTAAACAAAAAAAAGATTAAATACCTGCTTTATTAGGCCTATAATAAAGCTAAATTATAAAAAATTATTAGCTAAAAGTTTATCTAAAAGGTAGCTTATTTAGGCAAAATTACTTAAGAAGATCTCGGTAATATAAAGCCTGCGTTTATTATAGGTAAAAAGTATTTTATACTTTTAATAAACAATAATAGCAGAAATTAACAGTTTAAAGCTTATAAAACTAAAAATAAAGCTTATAATACTATTATAAATTATTTAAAAGGTATAGCCTATATATTATAACAAAAGATTTTATAGCTAAAAAAAATAATCTTTTATTAATTATATATTATATAAATTAATAGAAGCAGAAAATTTAACATAAATAATTTAAAAAAATATTATAATAAAAAAAGCATTTAGCTAATTACTTTAAGCTTTATAAACTAGTACTAAAATAAAATTATAAAACATTTTATTAATTTTGTATAAATAAAAGCTAAAGCATTATTTATTTAAGCTAAGCTACTATTATATTTTTAGTATTAGGAAATTAAAACTATAGTTTATATGCTAAATAAGATAGCATAATCTACTTTTAAAAATTAAACTTTTTATAAAAAGTTTATAAAAAAAATAAAGCTTTAAAAAAGCTATAAATAAAACTTAAGTTATTTATATATTTTAAGCTTATATTATATAGTATATATTAATAAGTTTATATAAATAATTATTAAAAAGTTTAAAAGCTATAGTATTAATGCTGTTTTTTTAAGCTATAAAAGCTTAACTAACTATATTATATAGCTTATTAATAGTAAATAGTTATTATATATACTTTATATAACATTTTATAAGCATTTTAGTAATATGTTTAAGGTTTTTAATTTATGTAACATTATGTAATTACTGCTTTAAAAAGTATAAAAATGCTTTTGCTACCGCTATATAAAAGTTTAAACAAAGATTAAAAACAAAAATAATAACGTTATTAAAAAAGATTTCTTTAACAATAAATATAAGCGTAAATAAAAGCGCTTATATAAAGTTAAACCTTTTATTAAAAAAATATACTTTAATATAAATATTAAATAATATGCCAAGTTAATACTAATAGCTTCTAACAAATATTTTAATATAGTTTATATATTTAAATTAGCTTTAAGCTAAAAAAGGCAGAAATTAAAAAACGATAAAAACTATTTTAAAAACTCTAAAAAGTAAAAATATTATAACTATTAAGTTAATATAATATAAACTATAAGCGCAAGATTTAACTGTTAAATAATTAAGCTAGCATAAATAGTAAAAGTTTTATATTTAAACTATTTTTAAAAGCTATTAAAAATATTTAGCATAAAGCTATTTATACTAAATAAGCTTACTTTTTAAAAAGCATTTTTTAGTTTTAATAAAGAAAAGTAGCTTAAGTTTATTTTTACTAAAATTAAAAATAACTTAAAAAAAAGTTTGTTTAAGTTTATTTAAAAAAACAATAAAAGTATTATATACTTAGTAAATACTAAATAAGTTTTAAAAAGAAAGTATTTATTTATAAGCACTATTAATAAGTTAAAAGCTAAAGTTATTATAAAAAGCTTTATATAATAGCATAATATTAATTATAAAAAAATAACTGTAATAATAGCTAAAACAGCATTTTAAAAAATATTAATAGCTTTAATAATAGTTTACTAATAATATATAATATAGATCGACTTTATTATAGCTTATTTAAGTAGTAACTTTTACTAAAAAGTTTTTATAAAGTAGTTTAAAATACTTAAAAAGTATTTTAAAACTTTTTAAAAAGATAGTATAAAGTATAACTAAGTATTAGAAAAAATTATTAAATTAATAAACCGTTTTTATAGCTTTAAGCAATTAAGATTTAAATAGCAAACTAAAGCTAAAAAGATGTTAAAAAAGTTTAATTTTAAACTTTTAGTTTTAAATAATGCAATTTACTATAATATAAAATCGAAAGCAATTATTGCTTTATATATAAACAATTTTATAATGTTTTTTATTAATTTAGTTTATCTAAAAAATCTAGCAAAATAGATTATAAAAAAAGTATTTGTAAGTAACTTTAGCTTTATAAATTAGGTTTTAAGTATAAGAATTATAAAAAGCGCTAATAATAGCAATATTATGCTTAATTAAGCTTAATATATATTAAAAGCGCTTTAGTTTATAAATATAATAAGTATAAAAAAGTATATAATACTTATAAATATATAAAATAATGCTTATATAGTTAGCTAAAAAGATAAACTAGCTAAAAAAGATAAAGTTTATAAGTATGCTTTTTTTTAAATAAGTTAGCTTTTTTAGCATAAGTTATAAAGCTTAATATTAGCTTTATAGCTTTAACTTAGGCTAGATTTATAAATAACTTATTAATAAAATATTTTATAAAAGTTAAAAAACTTATAAAATATTTTAATAAAAAGCTTAATTTTTATTTAATTTATAAAAAGTTAAATAATAATTACTTTTACTAATAGTATAATAGTATAAATTTATTTACTATAGTTAATATTATTTTAGCGTTTAATAAAAAAAACGCTAAATTAATAATTAGATATATAATTTTTATAAATAATAATTTAGTATTATAATACTTTAAGTTATAAAAAGTAATTATAAAAAGCTTAATAAAAAGTAAATATATTATAAAAAGTATAATTATAAATAATATAGCTTAAGTAAAAATTTTTTTTATAAAGCTAAAGCTTATACTTAAAAGCTTAATTATACTTTTATATAATAATACTAATACTTTTGCATAATTAAAAAATAGTACTATAATAAAGCAGAAAAAGCATATATATATAGTATACTACTATATTAAGCAAGAAATATAAGCAAGCTATATTAAAATATGCTATATTAAGTTAAAAAATAATTTAGCTAATAGCTTTACTAAACCTTTAAATAAAATAAAATATTAAAAGTTTTTAAATTTGCTTAAACTTAATTATAATTAAAAGTAGTAAAAAATAAAGTAAAACTAGGCTTTTTTGTAACTTTGCTTAATTAAGTAATTAATTATAAATAGGTTTATTACTAATTAATAGCTAAAAATTTACTACTTTTAGTAAAAATTATAATTATATTTATTTTTAAAAACTTTAAATCTTTTATTTATAAGTAAGTTATACTTTTTAGCTATTAATTAAAAATTGTTAAATTTTTAAATTATTGGTTAATTAAGTACTAAAAAAAGGTTTATTAAACTTAAATATAGTAACTTAAAAAAAATTTAGCTATTAATATTAGTAAATTTTAAAGTTCTAAGTTTTAGTTTTAGTTTAGTTTTAGTAGTAGCTTTTTAAGTTATTAAGTCTTAGTTTTAGTTTAATTTTCCGCTAGTAGATATTAAATTTAAACCTTATTTTATTTTATATAGTAAGTATATAAAAGTTAAGCTATATGCTATTAATAAAGCTATTACTAACTTAGTAGCAATATTATTAAACTTTTAATAATTAAGAAAACGCCAGCAAACCTATAAATTAGAAAAATAAGCTTATGCATATATAATTTCTAAGTAAATATAGCATATATAGGAGCTTTTTTGGTATAAAAGTTAAAGTAATTTCTTATATAGCAAAAACTAGATATTTAAGCCTTAGTATAAGTAGTTTTTTCTTGTTTTTTTATTTTGTAATTATATTAGCTTAAAGAAGTATTAGCTAGTACGGCCTTTTAATTAGCTATAGCTTATAAAGCTAGTATAATTAAATTAGTAATTATACCTAGTTTAAACATAGGTTCTAAAATAGTAAAATAGTGTAATATATTTAAAAAAAACTTTTAGCTATAAATATATTATAGCTATAATAATACAGCTATACTAAAGCAACTGCTTTATATATTTAAGTATAAAAGAGTTTCTAAAAACTTTTTTTTTTACTTTATAAATTTAAGCAATCTTGTAATAAACTATTTTTTGCTAAATATATAAAAACTTATTCTATTATTTTAATATAACATTTTATATTTATTATTAATTAAAATAAAAATTAGTATAGCTTTAATTTTATTTAAGTTTAATATATTTTTTAAAAATTAATACTTTTATAAATTTTAACTATAATTTTATTTTATATATAATTTAATTATAAATATTTAATTTTTATTTTTTATATATTTTTTTATTTTAGTTAAGCGTTTAAATAAGCTTTAAGTTAACCTAACCTATTAGGTTTACTTAAGCGCCCGCTAAAAACCTATAGGTTTTCGTAGGCGCCTATAGGTTGGGTTTTGTTAGGGCCTACCGACGACGAAGACGGCGCGTTGCTTGAATGGCTTATTGAGCGCCGCCATGCCGATCGCTAAGCATCTAATCTCCACACGAAGGTTCGCAGCCGGACCGACTCCGACCCCATAAGGTTGTTAGTTGGCCGGCCCTTTGCGCTAAATCTAACTGTCTAGTGTGAATTACCTAGATGGGTAAGGTCCGCTCCGGTACTTGTCGATGGCGAATGTGCGTGCGGCCCCGCCGTTCCACTCTTCTACTGCTAAGTCCTGGACTCCTGGTGCCGAAAAGGGTTCTCTTGTGACGATTAGATTTCCTCACTAACACCGCCCGGTGTGAAATTTTAAAGGGGGGGGGGGGGGGGCAAAAGATGACGGATGAAATAGAATAGGGGGGTTACGCCGCATGGGCGCTTGTGCTTGTGGCTCGCCTACTTTCATTCCCTTCACAAGATCTGTTCACCCGCGCTCGGAATAATTATGCCACGTTGTTCTTTATAATCAACCCACCACCTAAAGATCGAATTACATCAAAATAGAGTTTAAGGCTAACGGTTTGGTAAGTTTTTCTTTCAACTTGTACTAAAATGATTGCGCACAGCAAGTCGGAGCATCTCCGCGCTACGTAGTTGAAAAACGTGCCCGGACCAACGATTCCGAAAACGCTTTTCTCCATGGAGAAGACCTATTCCCGTGAACACAGCACGTGGGTAGGCAGGCAAAGACAACACGAGAGCGGGCTAGTCATTAAAAGAGCCTTAACCCGTCCTGGTTTCTTAACAGCTGTTATCTAATGTGTCGTCGTTGTTTGAAGTTGTATGAAACTCGCATGTCTCTACAGTTACTACTAGCATTACTGAGCAGCAGTCCCAATTAATTCTTCATGTCGAATAGCTGCACGCAAAGACTCGGCGGTTTGGTTTCGTCCGCTCCTCGGGAATTCCTAACTGCATCAAGATGACGCTTGGGTTAAGCGAGCGAGCGGACGTGTCGCCGCTTGAGAGGGAAGTGAATTGTTGTGTGAGTTTGATGGAGTTCTTATCTCTAGGGCTGTTATCACGTGCTTGTTGGTACGTAGTATAATCCGCATTCTGTCGTCCCATGTCCCTTCTGATATTTCAGGTCCGATTTTATTTCTTATTTTACTTGATGCACGTAGTTAGCTGAGTATAGTGCGCGTATCTCATAATTTGTGAATGACTTCATATTTCTTGGCGTACACTGCTTGCTAGAGAGGGAGTTCGATACATGATTCGGGCAGCAGATATTGTGACGCAGAAGCGGGAAAAGATATACTATACCCTGAAAACTTGCTTGCTCTTCTAGAATTCATCTTTTTTAATTGTATTCGTACATATTGGGTATCAGCTAGCGATCAAGCAGGTGTCTGCAGCCCTGTGAGGCAGTTACTACGCTCGACTACCACTTTATGGAATCTACTTTTACCTGATCTCCGAATATAGCTAGGAGCCATTATATGGATGCTGGAGTAGACATTATACAATACCTAAGCGTCTCTCCGCATCTGTCCCGCGGAAGGGCAAATCGACATCCGCAGTGGCTTCTACATGAGCTAGTGCAAGACGTTGTGTCATGCAGGTGATATTATTCCCGGCCATTAGTGTAGTGTAGTGTAGTAGCGTCCGTTAGCTCCGTTGCTGCGTGAAGGCGAACACGCTAAGCCTAAAGATGCTGACCTAAGTAGCTATGAGGTAATTGATCAGTATGATGGGAGTAATTTCTTCGGGTTTAAATTACTCCACAAGAATTTCTAGCGCTATTGATCTAATTCCCGTTAAATCGTGGATACGGGAAAAGGGGCAAGTACTCCGCACCAGATCTACCCAATACACTACAAGCTCGTCGCTCTTTAGTTGTAGATCGCTTCCCCACATTCTCCATGTAGCAACCTTGCCAAGGAGTGTAGGCATGCCGGTGGTATGGTGCCAACTACACTAGCTGCAGGAATCCGAATCTCCACACTCTAGGACGAGATACGCTATTCTGGCGAATACTGTTAGCACTGTTAAGGAATTGGACTGAGGTTATAATACTCGGTCGGCGCTTGGTCGGTAATATCTGAGTAGCTTACCCAACTGTATTTCCTAGGTGTGCTACCACCTGGCATTGATGACATTATGATCCAGTTCTTGAATTACGGCGAGAGCGCTAGCCGGGTAATATGTCCTATTCGAGCAAACCAGATACGTAGGGCTAAATGGCGAGGGCCACTTAGCGCTGTTAGGGATCGGAACCAAGCCGACTATATCCCTAAACCATGGGGAAGCCTAGTTCTGGTGTGACTCGAGATCTGCCACGATGCAGGAAACTATTCATTCATCCATCAGGAACCCATACTAATGCGCCAGAGTCCCCTAGTCTAGTTTTAACTCGGATGCGTATCTAAGTCTGAAACGCTTTTCGTAAACACGGTCATGGCGTCATTACCTAACCTGTTTCCTTTCCCTGGTGCATTTTATTATTATATAATACACGTACTGCTTGCTAGATTTTCAAATATGCCCGCCCGAAACCCGCTGTTTGCCACCGTGGTAAATCAGCCACGTAGCAGTTAACACTGCTTACACTGCTAGGGCTCTAGGACGAGAGTTGGGCTTCTTCTTGCTGTCAAACGCCACTCGCTAGGTCTGGGGCGAAATTCCTCCGTACGAATATCCCCACGTTCGTCATTCTTTATTCTGTATTTCTATGTCTGCCATATATATATATATATATATATATATATATATATATATATATATATGTTCACGTGGCACCTCAACTTCATGGTATCTACTATACGTTTTCTTCATTACCATCACGGCTAAGCCGTGAAGCACATCACCCGCCAGGGCTGCAGCCGATCACAGTACTACGACATGTCGATATGGAGAGCTAGGCGGACGACGATAATATTTAATCAAACTGGAGAAACAACAGTCGACTGTTATTGCCTACATCCTGGCGAATTTCGATTATAACCCACCAATTACGTTAGCGAAAAACACTTCCCCAATGGCGGAACCACTTCCGCTGCCCCAAGGGGCGGTGGACGCCATCGTCATCCTCGAGCGAGTCACATCAATTCTGTCTCTGATGGGATGTTTCTTCATCATGGGCACATTCATATCTTCCACCGCCTTCCGCAAGCCCATAAACCGCCTCCTATTTTACGCATCCTTTGGCAACGTCCTGCTCAACGCCGGGTCCCTTATCGCCAGGGATTACGTCGGCAACGAGAACTCCGTCGGATGCCAGCTTCAGGCCTTCATAATCCAACAGTGAGTTCTCACCACCCTTCTGCCAGCCATTCTCACGTCTAATGTGAGTTGTGTGCGCTAGATTTCTGCCTTCCGACGCTCTTTGGGGTTTTGCGATGGCTTTCAATATATATCTCACATTTTATTTTAAATACGACGCCGAGAAGCTTAGATCGATGGAAAAGTGGTATCTCTTGATCTGTTACGGGGTGCCGTTCCCAACGTCACTGATTTACATCTTTATTTCCACCAAATCACGCGGGAGAATCTACGGCGACGCAATTCTGTGGTGTTGGGTAGGTTCTTCGTGGAATTTTCTGAGGGTCGCCACATTTTATGGGCCGGTCTGGTAAGTGATTCTCTCCTAAACCGCCAGCTTTTTTTGGATTGTGTTGACGTTACGTAGGCTCGTCATCCTGGCTACGTTTTTCATATATATTCGAGCAGGCGGGGAGATCTACAAGAGACGTAGAGATCTGCGCAAATTGGACAGCACCGGTGGCACCGGTATCGACGCCGAGATAGCCAGACTGCCCGACAATTACTCGCTGAAGACCACGGAGGTCAGCATCACATCCGAGTCTATGGCCCGCACTGATCCCCTCTGGGACCCCGAACTCAATCTCAGTTCGGAGTCGAGGCTACCCGGTGTCTACTCGATCACTATTTCCTCAAACCATAACAATTCTACACGTATTCCTCCGAATATGGACGCATCGATGGATCCGTTCCAGACAAACCCAAAGCGGAAGAAGAACTACGAAGCCAGCAGAGCGGCTTGGGTCTATGCGAAATGTGCCCTCCTTTTCTTCACCGCCCTCCTCGTCACCTGGATTCCGTCGTCTGCGAACAGAGTGTACGGTATCGTCCACGAACACCAAACCGTCGTCGCGTTGGAGATCCTCGGCGCGACCGTGCTGCCCCTCCAAGGCTTCTGGAACGCAGTCATCTATCTCGTCACTTCCTGGGCCGCGGTCAAGTCGTCCCTCTCGGATCTTCTCCGTCGTATGGGGTACGACAATCCCTCCTGGGATTATACGAGGCGAGCGAGCAGAGACAAGCGACCCCTCTCGTTCAATCTCAAGCGACGGAATCAGAGGAGCGAAGAGACCGACAGTGTGATTGAACTTGCCGGGCACGCGATACCGATCTCGAATATTGCATAGACATACACTGATATTATACTATAACGAGTACGACTTGGGTCGATTCAGCTGTAAGCTTAGAGGGACCACTGTTTAATATCACTTTATTTTATCTTAATAGCTATCCTACTATGTATAACAAAGGGAGACATATTTCTCTAGACGAGACGGCAGGTGGGTAATGGTTATGATATACTACCCTTAGAGAGTTTGTAAAATAGCTACACTGTACATCTAGTTAGACCTTTACTATTTATCAAGATACAATGCATATAAAACCGAAGCCCTCATATTCATGCTGAGAAAGGGGCTCATATCCCCTATCGTGTGCGGGAGAACATACCTACCTACCTACAGATCGGAGGGGATTGAATGATGCTTTCCGGCGACACATTTCCAATGTTTTTTCTGCTTAGTAACGAGGTAATAGGGATAAGATATCACTCCCATGACGTCGATTCGGACAGATAACTGTCACACGTGCATAATCATCAACCTTATCACAATCGTCGCGATTACCCGAGAGTCCGTACCTTTTATTAGGGATCAAACTACCTAGACAGCGATCTTTACAATCACTTCAGAAGTATGATGTATCAAGTCCTGGCCTCTAGTCTGGCCAGCCCTGGGAGCCTTGTGTTCTAGCAACATTTGGCTTGGTATGTACCATCTAGAACTGTCGCGATAAAACGACGCGCTGTTACTGTTTCCTACGGTACCGGGCTCTATATCAGCGACAAGAACTTCCGCACCCTGAAGCTAGTGGACTTGTGGATTTAGAAGTAGGTGTTACAACCCACGCTCACTCTTGGCTTGGGTTATTTGTATATCCTCTTACTTAACACACCGGCCACAGCGAGTGGTGCGGCCGGCCTTGAAGACACAGCAGAGGAGAAGGGGTGTTGTCGCACCTTCTCTATCACCGCTTAGCCATACCCTGTGGCCTTAGCTTCATCGATAGAGTATTATGGAACAACAGATCGGTTGGTTTAAATTTTTCTTAGCAAAAATGAAGCACTAGAGGAAAGATAAGCTTGGAATAAGCCACGTATAAGCTTAGTATAAATAGAAATTAAAGAAGAAAAAGAAATCTAAGGCTTCTGAATAATACTAATCTAACAGCAATATGGACATTTGTATACGATGGATGCCTTTTTACCCGGACAGGCGACAATCCAGCTGCATCTATAGCGTTTGAGTTTGTGCTTGAAAGCCTACCTAGCGCTTCACTCGGAGCAGGAAACATGCTAAATCACTTGCATTCCTATGAACCCCGGGCCTTCCCCAGGATACATCCCGTAGCTTAAGACGTTTCTCTCCCGATAATAAACTGGCTATATTAATGCTGCCCCGGAGCCTGGATACGATCGGGGACTAGCTAGCAACTCATAACTCACCTGGAGCATTACAATATGGTTCCCCTGCTCGACTAAAACTCTGAAAACATGGATAAGAGATCCACGAAGACAAGCCTCTCCTCTTTGGAAACTCAAGTGGAACAGGAAGAGCGATGGGATGGCCAGCTACCATGCGTCTCCCACCATTCCAAACGGGGTTGCTGCCAGCACAACCCGACACAGTCGCTCATTTTCCACGATCCTCGTCTACCCCCGAAGCCGGGAAACAGGTTCACGCGTCTCCTGTCTTGGTTCTGGCACAATATCCAGATCAACTGTTGCCCCGAAGAAACGTCACAGACCGCAGATGAGCCGCTGTTCATTGACGTTGATTCGGAGAAGGAAGCCGAACCTACACCCCCATTTCGCTCGGAACTGCCTTTCGATTACCAATCAGTCGCCACCCTCGCACCTGTGCACCCAAGCATGCCTTATCATCTTGCGATCTATCATCTGGACTGTGTCCGCCGCCAACTCGATCCTGAAGTTAAAGTCGCCTTCGTACCAGAACTGTCGTGCAGCGGTACCTCCCACTTCTTTCACAATGGTCCCCAATACACATGGTCAAGCGAGATATACTTCGAGGATGGGAGTTTCCTCCAGAAACAAGAGATCAGTTATATCATGGACAAAAGCTCTAGCTGGCGGACGATCAAATTCTCTCTTTGCCCTCATAGCATTACCTTGAAGATCACGGGACCATGGTTCACGAAAAATGACGGGTTTTATACAGCCAGGGCCTTGTTGAGATTTCAACCTATAGGCGGAGAAGAGTTCCATGGAATCAAACTATGGACTAGTAAGAAGGGAAGTTTCGTGAGGATGAGCTGCTGTATAGCATGCCACTCAGATGCGGAAGAATTTTTGGAGCTGAAGGGTGACCAAGTTCATATACGATACACCTGCTTCAGAGACCTGGGAGGAGCTACGGAGCGGTCTACACCTAAGTGGAAATCCGTCTTGACTGGAGAGCACATCAAAAGACGGCCTAGTAGGTTTGTATTGTCTAAGCGCGTCTGGAAAACCGCACAGCGACTGGGACGGCCGAACCTCCACTTGGTTACCCACGATAGTCTACAGGGCGACCAACTTTTGAATAAGTAGACCCAAGAACAATGAAGGGCGATATTGGGTTGCGTTCTCATGTCTTCTGCGCCACCAACCCGTCCAGACTACGAGTTTCGGTGACTAATTAGCATTGTGGGATTGGTGCTATTGAACCGCTGAAGCAGAAGCGGCTGAGTTCTAATACATTAAAACGACGCCCCTACTAATGAGTCAACTCAATTTGATTTTTTTGATCCTGATACAGACACGATGATTCCTCAGCTTTTCCCAGCAAACTATTAAGATGCCCTCGAGCCTCGACTAGCTGGTTTACACCACCGGCGACCACGAGCCCGTCGGGTCTATCCACCGACTGGGATCAATGTCCTGATCGTGCGTACAGGCTTTGGCAGGTTTGTCAACAGCTTGTCAGAAATAGGGGTGCCCAACTGGGCTTGATTGTGGCCATTGCCACAAATTATGTTGGTGTATTGTTATTGGATAGAATTACGCACTGCGAATCTCGCAGCGGGTACGCAGACACTCTACTTACTTAATTAACTGAACCTATCACTACTTATATCGGATGAGAATACTCGCTTGATCCTGAATATTCATTAGCGGAGGCATGTGATCCCCTTCAGTGGTTCCTCCGGGTTGGCGTCGGCTTGCTTGTAAAAAGAATAGCTTTATTGTTGCTTGAATCTTGTTGATGGTGCCCAACATTCGGACAATTCTCATCTAAAAGACCCTTGTCCTTAAAGGCCAATAAGACAGTGCTAGGTGCAGTTCAACTCAAGGCGCAATTGACCAAGCGGCGGCCGACACAATTTCTATACTGACGCTCTAGACTTGCTTGAGACGATCTCGAGTCGCCAGAAGGCTAAAACACTATGGCTTGTTGATGAGGCGGGTTAATAGGGGCTCGCAGTGGCGCTATGGAGCCAAGATCATCGTCGCTATGGCTATCGCTACGAAAATGCCTCTTTTCTGTATCTCTGCAGGGAGTGCTTTTGTTCTCCTAAATAGGCTGGAGGCGGACGGGTCTAGTAGGTTGTAGCTAATCTGTGACAGTATCGTCGATACTACCAGCGTCATAGAGATCTCCCTATCGTACGAACCGGCTCTGTATATGCGGCTTGACCTCAGCTGAGAGATATGTAGAGAGAGTAGTATATGCGCTAGCGTTTGGAAGACAAGCGTGTGCACTAGTTATCAAGTGAGCGTGCTCGTTGATACGTGTCTGTTCGACGGGCGTCGCGAGAACTAGGTCGGGCAGATTAACTCCATCACTAGAGTAATGGAAAACTGTCGGGTTGGACTGATGTATGTGCAAGAAAATAAAACCTTGCCTAGATGCTAAATAACTGTGTGCAGAATTCGGGTGAATTTTTCTTGGGAGGTGAAGGGCTATCGGATGTTGGGGAAGAGGAGGCGGAACGTTTCGAGGAACGGCCGCGTTCACGCTGACTATCCGACCCGTTGTCAAAATTCGGCGCCTGGAGATCGTACTTCTGAAGGCTCGTCGGCGCATCCTGAAACTATCGAAAAGTCGCGTCATAAACTATAGGGACTCGATGGAAAAACACCCTTCATCACGTCTGAGGAACGAGTCTTGAATACTCGGAAATGAATGTATTCGCATGGAACTCTAACGCAGGCATTTCACGAGGTTTTATGTCTCTCCTCGCCTGCTTACAGTAATGCCCCTTAGAGGCTTAGACTGAGAAAGCGCTCCCGATCTTTAAAAGCTTACGGAGAAGCGTACAAATGTTCCTTATCAAGACCTGGAAACTCTATTACCCAACATTGTAACGAAGTTCTCAGGGGTAATTAGGAGCAGGACTAGTCCCGCTGTTTTCCCGCCCTGCCCCGCCGCGCTTCAACTCTGGGAGCCGCTCTGCATCTTCCTTGGTTTGCTGCGCTTCTTTCGCACGTTATTCTGCCGCCTCCGTTTATGGTTTAGCGCCGGAACATTTGTAGCTCTTTAATGGGTTTCTAGAACTTTTCAACGAGGATCTAAGTTAGAGTTTATCTGTAGAGGATAACGAGTTTATCTAGAGAGAATGACGGGTTACAAGTTTGAAAACCTTTCCAGAGAGAAACAAGCCGAACTGATCCCCGTTCGGAAAAGCCGCTCCGGGCCTCTCAGGCCCCCCGGGTCGCCACCTAAAACCGTATACAGTACAGTACAAAAACAGTACACACAGGAACGGATGCCCGCTAGCAGGGGCCCTTCCGGAGCGCCACACGCAAATTCTACCTAGGTACCCGGTATCTTCATCCACTCTCTCCGACTTGTAGAATATCCAGCTGGTCTGCGTAAACCTGAGACATAAAACACCTATAACGCCAACAGATAGAGATCCCGACCCCATGGCTCAGACTGACACAACCTACAGTGTCGCATGATAATTGCACTATAATACCAGACAAGTGCCAGCCCCACTATGCTTCATGGAATACAATTGAAGGTACAAGGGAATGTGGAGGCAATCTTTGATTAGATTTATTTTCCTAACTAACGTAGGTAAGTTGTTCAGTTGGAAGTCTCCAACCAAAAGGCGAATCTTGCATCAATTGTTCCCCACCTGCCATTGATATTCAGTGCGTCGAAGATGTAGAGAACAGGAAGAACAAAGAAAAGAAAGCAAATCCTAAGCCTGGAACTAGTCATAGATCGCTAGATCCCAGTCGGGGGTATTGAACATCATGCCATGGTGAACACCCCAGAATGCAACCTGGTCCAGAACGCCCGTCGCCAATGGAGAGATGCGAAGTCCACACCACCTGCTTTTCAGACACTATCGTCAGCCAGCAGACCAGTAATTAGCCCGCACAACCAGTTAATTATTAGAGCTTGGGCCGTCAGCAGCGATCTCCCTTCACAGCAATAATGTGAGAGTATTGCCAATATGTGCCCAGCTCCTCGCACTCCTGTACTATCTCTTCCTCTTCCCACCACCACCGCGATGCGGTGACAAACCTACCCCATACTTCTTGCCACAATAGTCTATTTACTAGGCATCGAAGCTCTATTTTCGTGTCGTTTTCACTGGAGCTCTTAGAGATAGCTGGAGCGGTTATGATGGCAATAGTACTCCCCTTTCCGCGAAGGTTTCCGACCGCTAACCAGACCGGGAAGGTCTCGCTGGGCAATGTAGTGCGGAACGCTTGTTCTAGGTTAATCAAGAGATTTGAAAATAGCCACTGTCTTAATTTCGGACCCATCGACTCTGACACAGGTTGCGGATCAATAATCGTGAGGTGTAGAGCACCTCCTGGCGCCAGGCATCGATTGATGTGACGGAGAAAAGGCGGTATATCCGTCGACGGAACTAAGGCAGGCATCGACAAACACGTTACCGCGGAATACAGTTTGGGTGCAAGAGCCCTTGAGCTAGCAGGAACTGAGACCGATGGTACCAAGAGTGGCCGGACATTGGGGAAAGATTCGGGCGATAGGGGACTCGGCGAAAGATGGGTTATGGAGGCTGCCGGGTAGAGGGCCGCAAGAAACGAGGCCGATGCTGCGAATATATTTAGTCGACTAGAATTTAATTTTAAGGTCTCAAATAACTTACCCTGGGTCTCATAAAGTGCTAGGATCCTGTTCCGCTTGGGCGCAGTGGGAGTCTCTGGGCGCTCACCCGAGGGTTCAATTAACTGTGCGTACCCGCCCTGTTGGTGCAGCGCCGAAAACATCCAACGTTTCTTGGTCATCTCAAATTCCTTATAAACTGATGCGTCTGAGGCTTCTTCCATACTAGCATTGAGGCTGGTTAGCATCAATTCCGTGCTAGCTGCCGTCATCATTTTTTGCTCCCGGTACAAAGATGCGAACGCTGAGAACGTAGAATTATTAGCGGCTCGCCTAGTAGGTGACACTCGCGGGAGTTCATCAATCATGTTCCCAGTTGCCTGTTTGGTTGGCGTGCAGTCCCATTCATGTGGCGGCTTCCACGCCTCAGGGTTTGCCAGATGATCGTAGCTTCGATATTCGGTTGGTGGTGGAGTCTGGGAGCAAATATAAGGAGGTGGGAGAGACTCCTGTTCTTCACATGCTTTAGGCGCTCTATGTTGTACATCAACAACCATACTTCTTTCAAGCTATGATGGCATTCACTTACGCATTCTCAGGTACTTCTGCCAATGATGGAGTTCGGGGCCTCGTTCCGTCATAAAAAATGTGTGTCTCTGTCAGGAGTTGATCGACATCTGCCTCAGTACGCGGCAAAATCGTCGTTTCAATAGTTTGAGTGACGAAAGAGGACGGGCCGAGTGTTTGCACGTGGGTGTCTGTCTTAGTGTCTGGGACTGCACTGATGGCTTCGATATTATCAAAAGCGCCAGTTGCTACCGCCGCTTGCTGTGCCCATTTTGAGAGAACAGAATCTAGTGCGTACCCCATTAGAAGTTTTTTTCATAAAAATAAAAAATAAAAATTCTTACCTTTCGGGGATGGTGAGCGGGTTTCCCGAGGCTCAGGGTACTTGGTTGGTGGGAAAGGTCCATCGCAAAGCTTGACTGGGATCTCGGATTTATCTCGGTTGGTGAGCGCGGCGCCGACGCCATACATAAATGACCTATGAGACTTCGCATCATCACATCCCTGCTCCCCTTTGCTGGGGCTATTTGGAGTCGGTTTTCCCTTTGAGGCTGTCGAGGTTTTCCGCTTATTCTTGGTGGGAAAGAGGTTGAAGCCTCGCTCGCTTGATGATGAGCTGTTGTTGGTAGAAACGGATTGGCGACCGCTCTCTCTCTTCTTCTTTTCTTTTTCCTTCGCCTCTTGCTCTTTTCTCAGCATTCGCTGCCCCATGAGCTCGACGTTTGGATCTGTCCATATGACGTCGAACATGTTGGCCGTTGGGAGCTAAAGAGCTCACCCTGACGGTCCAGAATACTGCTCAATTGTTCGGTCGAAGGTGGTGGTGGAGGAAACTGAGACAGGCGAAAGAGAGAAAGCTGGAGGAGAGGAGAGAGGGAGGGCGTCTAATTTCAACAGGTGTTGAAAGATGAAGTCTCGTTAACGGATGTTGAGTAGAGATGTCTAGTAGTGACGGGAAGTGGCTGCAGATGTCATGGGGATAAGGATGCAGGACACGCTCTGTGGCATGTCAGCAAGTACCGGGTGCAGAGTAAGTAGACGGGAGTGATGGGCAGGTGATGGTCGTACCCATCCACCATCGACGTAGGTACATGAGAAGGAATAAACAACGGCAGCTCTGGTGGTGATGCGGGGACGCCACAAACATTATCCAAGGTGAAGGCAAAACTTGTGGTGAAACGAACCTGAAGCTTGGCCAACCCCCGACTTTGAACACGGAGGCAGACTGCAGGAAGTCGCACTTGCCAGAAACCATAATACAGCACACACGCAACTGCCCGGCTTGATCTTCCTTTTCTCTAGGCAGGCTCTCACTGTGTCGGGCCGGTTGACTCGGTCCTCAAAGCGTTCGACGGTTCCCCAATAGAGGTACACGTAGTTTGCCTCGCAAAAGGTTCGGAGACACAGGCCCCTGATTACATACATGTACTTACTTACTTAAGTACTTATATAACATGCCTCATCTTCAAGCACCATCCTCCTTAAGCAGGTAGGTACCTGCAGGCTACATGTGTGAGAGTGCGCATGTACCTAAGTCGGCCACCAAAAAGGCATACTGCATACAGGTACGTGTAGTACAAACTTGTCCCAGGCTGAAGGTACCACCCACATATACAAGCAGCATCAGGATCATACTCGGCCCCTTAGTACTGGTAACGGTACAGGATGTACACTGATGTAGGTAGCCCGTGTCGTCGAAATACAATTGATTGAAGGCAGGTACCTAACCTGCTACCTACATTACTTCATGTTGTTAGGTACACGTGGGTATATATACCTTCTGGAGTGCTTGCTCAAACTAGACGGATGCATAGATGCGAATACCTTCCAGATTTCCCATTCCCTACACATGTACCCTGGCTCCCATCGATCGCGTTCGAGTTGTATTGCAACAAACGCTTCTTGAAATCAGGTACTACTTACGTGGTGATAGGATGCTCAGGTACACAAGTTACTGATCGGTAACCTCCTTGGAACAAAGAGTGATTGTAATGTCACGTATATCATCATCCGCTTCCTATGCCGATATCTGTTCACATGACTTCGAGAAGCCCGAGTTTGAACCCCTTAAATATGTCTTTGCTATTGCTCCTAACATCCGCCATTACACATGCACTATTACTACTTGCCTACCTGCACGTAACCCTCTAGTCCACACGGGAAATTGAATTAATCAACAGCTTCCTTAGCACTACAGTACAGAAGTAGGACAAGTACAGGGGTCGAAGCCGGTAACCACGTCATGTCAGGCAAGATCAAGCATTGAGAGCATGAAAGGGAATATATGGCTTTCCGGTCTCGGCCATATAATTATCATTGCCTCGGCGAGTACTAGTCCTGTTGTATGTCCTGTATCACTGAAATAGCTACCTAGCGCTTATCCAAACGCCACAGCTTCGATGCCACTGATTTTACGGAAGGCCATGGGAGCGTCCTCAAGCGAATCGAACATTCGGAAGGGTCTCTCCAGCATCCAACTCCTGAAAGAACAGGCATCACAAGTTTGCTAGGGTTCGTGGGTATAAGCAGCGAAAATTCACCGATTCAGAGGTCCTCGTGGCATGCATCGATCCTCTTAAGGTATTTGGACGCTCCTCTCGGCCTACCTATGCTTCCATCTCCGACCTTCGTTGTGCGCAAGCTCATAATAAGGTTCCATCGGGCAAACAAAAGTTCCCGGCCAAGCACGTCGGCAGTTTTTGCTAGATCTCATCATCTTCACTCACGCTCACGCAACTCGTAAGTTAGGTATACTTACTGTTGGCCGAACGCTTCATTTCCACGCCT
The DNA here is from genome assembly GCA_022578855.1 of Nemania serpens. Lineage (NCBI taxonomy): Eukaryota > Fungi > Ascomycota > Sordariomycetes > Xylariales > Xylariaceae > Nemania > Nemania serpens. The sequence continues at coordinate 8,705 of MU396865.1, read as the reverse complement.
GTCCGTTCCGCGCTATTCTTACGAGCCGTCTAGTCTCCTTGCTGGAAGAAATGCTACCAGTGCCTCAGGGGTCAGGGGACTTCAAACTCCTATGACTTGGATACTAGAATTATTCACGTGGCCTTAAGACCGCCCGTGGAGGTTCCCGCGTGGGGTTCGGCCACATGGGATACTACTACTTCGCCACACAAGTTTCTCAATACATGTCTTGGCACTCATCTTGATTCTTATGTGACATAGTCCCCTTCAATGCCAGACGGGCTCGATTTGTTACGAATATTCATCGTGTTGTCCTAAGGTGGCGGACTGAAGCAACCGTATAGGACGACGACACTAGTATCCTCGGTAATATTACGACTCTACGGTCTGCTATCAGATCCATGTTATTCACTGTGTTTGTCGGATCCAGTCGAACTATGGGTCGGCACTGCGTTCGACGTTTACCCGTATTTTTGCATTCAATGCAATCACGGGAACGTTCACCGTTATCCTAACAGAAAACTCGCCCAGGCGCGTTTCACGAAGACTTGTTGCTCGTGCAGGGTAGCTTGATACTAATCTCAGCTTATAATAAGCAGGCTACAGATGCATATGATGATTAGCAACAGCGAACAGCGAGCCACTCCTTCAGCAATAACGCTACAGATTGCCTCAATGCTGTTGCTATGTCGTATTATATTCAAAATCACACATAATAACGGTGGAAATACCTAACAACCGATTAATAGCTTATTGGATACAGTTATTCGCTAAACCGACGACTCATAAATGTCTCGGATCACATTCCCTAAAGGTCGTGGCTGGACGGTAACGGGTTCTCAACTTGACGATATATAAATAAAACAAGGCTGCGCTAAATCAACCGCACGGCTTTATTGACGATGCATTCTCGCATCGGCTATTGTTTCTTCATCTCTCAAGCCTTGTGCTCAATTGAGACTCTGTCTGATTTGCCAGCACATCGGCGCTCACTCACAAGACGTCGAGCGAATCATAATCTCAGCGAACGAAAACCAACATACATTTAGTCGAAGAGTGCAGACAACAGAAAACATATGATAGCACGGGTGCGCTGTCGCAAGATCCCCACTTCGTCCCTCGCCACTCACTTCTCTCGTGGTACCAGAATCTCGGCAATTGGCCAATTTTCCCGCCTGTCTCACAGGCTGTTCACTGTCTAGCCTTCGCACACATCTATATCGGCGTCAGCACCGATGTGGCTATCACCGTTGTAGGACGAGGCAAGACACCTGGCCTGGGAGCTTGCATGTTTGCGCCCACGTCGGCTATGCCTCCCACTTACATCTTCTCCTGTTCAAAAGTCTACAAGAAGTATTCAGATTTCTCGATATATAATCGAGCAGGAGCCGAGCTTCACGGTTGCTCGAAATTCCCCGTTATCTGAATGCAGGTTGGACGTAGAGCCGGCAGCTGAGCGGCCTGGCGCTCATGAATCCAATGCGGTGGGTATTACTTATGCAGTCGTTGGCGAGGGACCTGCAGGAGGCTTGTGGCGGTTTGCATGACATAGATGCAGCATGGATGTTCCCGATTCCTGCGCTGTGATCGTAGGAACCCATGGCCGCTCACATATATATGTGAATATACATATATATCACGGTGATAGAGCCGTCTGGATGCAGGAGAATGCCGTGGTGGAACTATGAATGGTGGCCAAATACGGTGTTCGTGATCGTCAAGTGCTACTCTGATAGAGACAAGGTGTGCACCCTCCCATTGAGACCTGTTCAGAAGCAATTGCGAGCGTACACATGGTCGTCATGTCTTAGGTCCTAGGCTAGATATTTCCTTGCGCCCTATAGTAGCTAGCTTTCAGACGAAGGGCAAATCTGATCACAAGGCAGACCCTTTGGGAAGAACTCCGTGCGCGGATATCGACCGCTCATTAGACCCTGGCTATCAGAAGCGGATGTTCACCTAATGTGTATTAATGTGCTAGTGTCACTTTTGTTGCCATCATCGACAGTAGGTATCTACGTTGGCACATGTTGTACTTGGACTATTGAAATAGATGTTTGTCCGTGTAAGAGATGGTTATCGGCTCTACTCCTCATACAACTTACAACTTCACTATACCACTGCTACTGATAGCTTTCCCGCAAAGGTTAACGTGAGACGACAACAGATCTTCTTGAATCAAAAAGAGCTGGATGGCAATCAAGGGCTGATATATGACTGCACAAGTCGCGCCTTCTAATACAGCTCAGCATCGATCACCACTCTTGTTATTCGGCTATACACTGAGATCTAAGTAAGTAAACATCTGACATTGACTGAGTTGACAAGATTCCTTTACATTTCAAAGGGGACACTTGAAAACACATCCGCCCTCGGATTTCTTTTGGAACGGGCACACAGTTTGAAGGTTCTATTCACCCCACAAAAGGGGCTGTATCTATTCGAGAAGTTCAACGCCGTGAAGCAAGCTGCTTCTGGCCTCGAAAGACAAGCGACCAAATAGCACAAAGTGCGATTATTCAATTGAGGTCTCGAGACAGTGCGTTGTGCCGACCTACTTAAGTATTTGGGCAAAGCAGGCGTACGTGCCCACCAACCCGCGCTATATTACCTAGCACGTTGAGCAAACGACCTCGAATTACCTACCTACATGTAGCTTAGAGGTAGGTAGGCACCTGCCTGAGTTGTCATGTGTCGAAGGTTCCTTCCAATACTGTACCTGCATACCTACATGTACTTACTCTTATCACATATACGCGGATTCACCACTCCTGCCACCTCTCCGCCCATCCGCCTACCCTATCCACCTCCACTACCAAGAAGATCCAGTTGCTCTTCAAGAAGGTTGTTTGCGCGTGTCTCTCAAACACACATTTAAAACAACGCCCCCCGCGCTCTCCACCCCACACAAATCTCCTCCCCGGGTCTCTGCCCTCATTCACCTCTTCCGGCATCTTGGCACGAACTCGGTAGGTGCAGCCCATTGTGCCTCCATGTTCACTGTGCGGAGTTGTTGCCGGTGTGTACTACCAATCATTTCGATCTTGTCCTCGCCTGGAATACCGTCTTTCGCACTGCTCACTAACTGCCGTCCGTCTGCCTACCCCTTTACCCTACATACCTCCTCCACCTGACACGCCACCTACCTTTCTACTATCCACCTACGTACCCAGTATCCAGGAGCATCTAACAGTTGACTTTACCTTTCAGGCCATCGAACCGCCCACCCGGCTCCCACCCTGGTTTCATGCTCCCCCGTCCCACACTTCCTCTCGTTATTTTCGGGAGACCATTGTCTTCCTCCTCATTCACTGTTTAATCTTGAATTCAACAGCAGCCGCTTCTATGTTGATCATTCTGATTTCGATCTCCACCCAGCACTGATCTTCATCTTTTCTTTTCCATTCTTCTGTATTTATTAGTCTCCTTTCTGTTATCTCACACCGCCCCGGGACTGATCGAGGAGAACTTCACCTCTTAGCAACTTAGGCCTTGGTGGCAGCGCCGAGGCAACTTTCTGCAAACCAGAGTCCGACTATCTACAACTGTCCTCCCTCGTTACAACGTCCGAATACTGCCTCACATCCTGTTTATCGACACCTACTGTACTACTTTAAATGCGTACTTCCGCTTGGCATCATTGTACCCATCATTGTATCTGAATCCCCCTCATTGAAGATCCTGGGAACGAGCTAGACACTCGAGACCAAAGTCAGGACGATGAGTCCGTTTACTGCTATCCAGAATGGCTTCGAGAAGATCAAGGAGAGGCTCTCTACCCTAGACCAGCGGATCAACCGATCTACCTTCGGTCGAGTCTTCCGCCTCGAGGGCTCAGGTCATGTAAGTTACCACTAATATCTTTATCATAACGCACCGATTCCCAGGAGTTGCGAACGAGAGCAAGGGGCCATCCAGTGCGGATACCTTACCACCAAGGACATATTTCCGTTCCCTTTCCGGGCTGCTAAGTTCCTTCCAATACTGATAATGCGCAGCCAAAATCCGTACGAGGGGCCACTTTCTTTAGAGAAGTTCGTGCCGGCATGACAACATTCGCCACCATGGCGTACATTATCGCCGTCAATGTGAGAAATGCGCTTCCAGACGTCATATATATGGTCTCTAACTATCACGCTAGGCTGCGGTCCTCTCCGACTCTGGAGGCACTTGCGAGTGTCCGATAGGAAGCCAGCCTGGCTGTCCTGGTGACGTGGCTATGTCGATGTGCCAAACGAGTGAGTCCTCGCCATTCCACAAGAACATAGGGAGACGACGACGCGATGAAAACTAATGCTCATATGTGTAGCCCTGAAGCGCGACCTTATTACTGCGACGGCGGCTTTAGCGGGCCTCAGTAGCATTCTGTTCGGGTTCCTGACCAACCTTCCGGTTGCTCTTGGGTTAGTGCACCTCTCGAGTCTAAGAAGCTAACATGACTTGATTAACACACTCATTTATAGACCAGGTATGGGGCTCAATGCCTATTTCACTTACCAAGTTGTTGGCTGGCGCGGTTCTGGCCCGGTGCCGTATCGCATTGCGTTGACTGCCATTTTCGTCGAGGGGTTCATTTTCATGTTTCTAGCCCTTACAGGCATGCGGCAGTGGTTGGTCCGCATGATACCAGCTACTATCAAAACTGCCTGTGGTGTTGGCATTGGACTTTTTCTCACCGAAATCGGTCTCTCCTATTCCGCTGGCATTGGCGCTATTACCGGAGGCTTCACTACACCATTGGCGATTGGCGGCTGCCCTCCCGAATTGCTCGACGGTAGCGCCGAGTGCAGCGGACAGATCATGGCAAATCCTGCGGTATGTCCTTCACTGCACTGATATGGCGATGGTAAAATCTGACGATCGGTAGATGTGGATCGGAATCTTTCTCGGAGGCATTTTAGTCGCTTTCCTGATGGCGTTCAAAGTCAAAAGTGCCATTATCATTGGGATTGGACTCGTATCAATCATTTCCTGGCCGTCAGTACATCTTCTTCATGTTTGAGATTCTCGGCTAATCCAGTTCAGTCGCAATACGTCCTTCACGTACTTCCCATATACGACCGAGGGAGAAGACCGATACCAATTCTTTCGGCAGATCGTGGCATTCCATCCGATTGAAACGACCTTGGCGGTACAAGAATGGAATCTCCAAGGGACCAGTGGTGCTCAGTTTGCACTCGCCCTCGTGACATTCCTCTATGTCGACATTATCGACTGTACGGCAACACTGTATTCTATGGCCAAGTTTTGTGGTGTCGTCGAGGACAACGGTGACTTTCCACGCTCAACAGTTGCCTACTGCACTGATGCAGCATGCATCTCGATCGGTTCGCTGTTTGGATGTTCACCGGTCACTGCATTTATCGAGAGCGGCGCGGGAATTGCTGAAGGCGGGCGGACTGGGCTGACGGCAATTTCTGCTGGATTTTGCTTTCTCATCAGCCTTTTCTTTGCCCCCATTCTCGCCTCTATCCCACCCTGGGCCACAGGCTCGACACTCATTCTGGTATGTGAAGAATCGTCAGCAAGTTCATATCGGAGTGCTGATACTAAGTTACCATACAGGTCGGTTGTCTCATGATCCGTCAAGTCACCAACATCAATTGGCAGTACATTGGCGACGCTGTTCCATCGTTTGTGACTCTAGCATTCATGCCATTCAGCTACAGTGTTGCATACGGTCTTATCGCGTAGGTGACTTGATAACGCTAAATCGATAATTGCTAATGATTATGGTAGGGGTATGATGGTATACATTGTTCTCAACACAATGATCTGGATCGTGGTAAAGTTTACGAGGGGAAGAGTCACCCCAGCCAACTGGCAAGAAAAAGAGGTCTACAGCTTTGGTTTTGCCAGACGAGACATGCCGAGTTGGGTGCGATTCGTTCGCCGCAAGTTATTCGGCGAGAATCCCGCGGGAGGTATTCGAAAGGAAGGCATAGAGCTGGCTGATTGTGACAGCACTATCGACCACGGCTCGCGCAGCGCATCAGCTGAAGACAAGCATATACAGATTCTCGCAAGCCGACGCCATCACATGGATTGTGATCTTCCCTCTCTTGACTAAAATGATGAGCGAGCGGGATTAGCCTGGAACATCTACAGTGAGGTATGAGAGTGGATATATGGTGACAATCTCTCCGAAAAAGAAAAAAGAAAAGTTCATCGAGCAGAGGTAGCGGTAGTAATTGTCGTTTTCAGTTTTAAACATCATATCATGGGAAATGAAGAACACAAAACAGGTGGCATAGATGAGTGTGGCTATGAAGTAGCTGGCCGTGAACACGGGATGTTGTTCAATATCAAGTTGAAAAAGTTAGCTTTCACATAGCTTGCGAAAGATGTATGTATGTAGCTTCCAACATAATGTGCCATATCAAATTTCGCTGAAGCCTCTATTTTCTCGGTCCTATACGAGCAAGTTCAAGACTACCCTTCGGTGTTTGGTGATAGAAGGAGGAGGTAGCAGGCCCCCTGGCCTTATCTTATCGCGAAACGGTGGTGCAATTTAAGTGGGTACCTATGCTGGTGTACTTCTTCCAAGAGATTGACATCATCCGGAGAAATGAAGCTTCTTAAAAGTAATTTTGCTATTTTCAGAGCGCCGAACGAACGAAAAGAGCTTCGTGGCGGAAGAACAGATTAGATTGGCACCTACACCGAAAACAAATCTGCGCCCGTCGTATCCCGGATTCTGCATTGTTGTGTTCAGTCGCCTGGCTTGCTCTCCGAAGGCCCGCGGAAGGTGACTTGCGTCTCGGCAAGTCTGGGAGAAAGATGAGTGGCGGTTGGAATACCAGTGAGCAGCATGCCGAGACGCCACAGCACCGATGAATGGAGTCGCTAATGCCCTGGATGCTAGTCGAGTCAGATGCGGTACGCCCACCGATCCCTGAAGAAGCCTTCGACTGACGAATCTCGGTATAGGGCGTTTTCACATTCCTCCTCAACAGCCTCGGCGTCAAGGATGTACAGTTCGAAGAGCTGCTCACGTTAGAGCCCGAAACACTCGCGGCGCTGCACCCCGTCTACGGCGTCATCTTCCTCTTCAAATACCCGACGGACACGGCCTACGCAGCGACAGACAAGCCGCTCGACGGGACATTTGACTACGACGCCGCGGAGCGCATCTTCTTCGCGGCACAGACGATCCAGAATGCATGCGGCACACAGGCGCTGCTCTCGGTGCTCCTAAACAAGGACGAAGAGAGCAGCAGCAGCGGGAGTAGCACGGGGGAGCAGCAGGGTCCCGGCATCGACATCGGCAAGGCGCTGCGCGAGTTCCGCGAGTTCACGATGGTGCTGCCGCCCGAGTTCCGGGGCGAGGCGCTGAGCAACAGCGAGCTGATCCGCGACGCGCACAACAGCTTCGCGAAGAGCAGCCCGTTCGTGGACGAGACGCAGCGCGGCGCGGGGGGCGAGCCCGAGGACGCGTTCCACTTCATCGCGTACACGGCCGTGGGGGGCACGCTGTACGAGCTCGACGGGCTGCAGCCGGCGCCCATCAGCCACGGGGCGTGCGGGGGCGGCGCGGACGAGTTCCCGGCCAAGGTGATGGAGGTGCTGCGGCGACGCGTCGCGCGCTACGACCTGTCGGAGATACGGTTCAACCTCATGGCCATGGTGCGCGACCCGCGGGCGCGGGCGCGCGAGATCGGCGACGCGGAGACGCTGGCGCGCGAGGAGCGCAAGAGGCGCGAGTGGCAGTACGAGAACGCGCTGCGGCGGCACAACTTCGTCGGCCTCGCGGGCGCGGTGCTGAGGGGCGTCGTGGAGGGCAAGCTCGCCGAGGGCGGGGACGCGGCGTACGAGACGTGGGTGAGCGAGGCGAAGGAGACGACGAGACGGCGCCTCGAGAGCAAGAGGAAGGGAGGCGGGGGCGGGGGCGAGGACGCCGAGATGGAGGGGTGATCTGATCTGATTTGATTTGATTTGATTTGGGGGCTGGTGGTGGTGGTGGGCTTACAAGATAGGATAGTTCGCGGAAACACGGAACGCTCGTTCTATCTGGGCCATTGGCATCTGGGATAGGGTTCGTTCGGACGGACGGGTTTATACGTTGGCACCTATTTTATCTCTATCTGCGAGCGATGTTTTGCCCTCCCTTGGGAGGGAAACTCTTGGATGCGATAAGATGAGATGAGACGGGGACGAGGAAGATGAATCTCGGGGATATGCGTGAGGTGATATTATGGGGATTCCCTAACCTGGAATATTCACTAATGCCTAGATATTTATTTTCCTAATTGGGGCTTTATGATGATCATGGAGCTCGTGCTCTTCCTTATGCGTTCACTGCGCAAGGACGTCGCTGTTGGTTGTTGGTGGCATATATGTGAATTTCGTTGTCTTGCACTCGTTTGTTTACCTTGCTGACTTACCTAACCTGATGATGTATGTATGTACCGAGTTGCTAGTTAGATACTCCAAGTCAAGCATCTCGCAAGGCGAAAGTGAAAGTATATAGCAAGAAGAAGCGAGAGTACGATCACAGTCACAATTACAGACACAGTTGTAAGTAAGAGCAATCAGTAAGCAGGAGCAGAATTGAGAACAGGAAAGGAAAGAAAACACGCGATATTTTGAAATAGAATATATATTCGTCGAAACGGGGGGGGGGGGGGGGGGGGGTTGAAATAAAAGAAAAAAAAAATTTTTTTAAAAAAAAAAAAAATGCAAAAAAAAAAACCAAATAGGTTTACCATAAAAAAAAAAGCCACAGA
>MU396864.1:0-41339 GCA_022578855.1 Nemania serpens | reverse complement strand
AGTTATAATATTTATTATTTATATAAAGATAATATAGCTAATAAATATATAAAAGCTTTATTAATTATATAAAAGCTGCTATAAAGCTTTATATATTAATATAGCCGTTAAAAGACTTAGTAGTAAGCAATAAATATAGCAAGAGTAAAAGGCAAAAGGTAAAGCTAAAATAGGCGGCTTAGCAGCAGAATTAAAAATTAGCAACAAAATTAAGAATTAGCAGCGGCTAATAAATTAGCAAAAGGTAGCCAAAAATATATCACTAAAATAAAACATAGTATTTAAGTCTTCCTAAACATAGTAAATAAGCTAAAGCCTGTAATTATATATATAAAAAAAAGTTTTTTTATATATATAGTTATAATATATTAAATTAAATAATACTTAAAAACTATTTTAGCTATAGTTTTATTTATTAAGTAAAATACTTTTAAATAAAAGTTATTTATTATAGCAAAATTATATTTTTATATAAAAAAGGTATTAATAAAACTAAATAAAAAATATTTTAAGTTAACTAATATTTAATATTATATTAATAGCTAATTATTAATATAAATATTTATATAAAAACTTAAAAATATATTAAGGCTTATAAATTATATATATAAGTTTTTTTTTTTTTTTTTAAACTTTTAGTAATATTTTTAGCTATATTTAAAGCTAAAAATTAATTTTTTTTTTGATATACTTGCTATAGCAGCTACAGTTACTATAAATACTAGGTATAGCTTTTTAAAAGTATAAAAGCATTATAATATAAAGTATTCTAGCTTTTTATAATATTAGTAATGTTTTTTTTTGCTTTTTTTTTGCTTTTTTTATAGTAAATAGTAGTTTTTACTACTTAAATATAGTATTTAGCTTATTAAAAACTATAAGGTTTTTTAAATCTATTAGTATAAAAGTATTAATAGTTACGCAAATTAAATTTAAGCTTTAACTACTAGCTTTTTTATTTTAGAAATTTAGATTTACAATATTATTAAAAAATATTTAAAATAAGTTAATTTATTTGTTAATATTATCGTTTATAAAATAAATAGTTTATACTAATACTATAAACTAAATTAGCTTACTAATTTTAGATTTTAAAGCAGCTATTTATTAAACTAAGGTTTATTTGCTTTTATTAACAAAATAAATAAACTTTAAAATAAAATTAATAAAAAGTTTAATACTTTATTTATAATTTTTAAACTATTTAATAGCTTTTATAAATATATTTACTATAATATAAGCTATATTAAAAAACTTAAGTATATTTAAATAGTTATATTAGCTATTAGTTTAAGCTTTTAAATTAATAAAATAATTTATTATTTTTTTAATATATAATTAAATATAAAAGTAAGAGCTTTGGCTTATTTACTATGTTTAAGAAGACTTAGATACTGTGTTTTATTTTGGTAATATATCTTTGGCTACTTTTTGCTAATTTGCTGCCGCTAATTCCTAATTCTATTGCCAATCCTTAATTCTACCGCTAAGCCACTTATTTTAGGCAAGTTAATATAAGCTTTACTTTTTGCCTTTTGCTTTTGCTATATCTATTACCTGCTACTAAGTTTTTCGATAGCTATATTACTATATAAAACTTTATAGCAGCTTTTATATAATTAATAAAGCTTTTATATATTTATTAGCTATATTATCTTTATATAAATAATAAATATTGTAATTATAAGTTTTAAGCTTTTTAAAGTTTATTTATATAATTTATAGCAGCTTAATTATTTTTTCTTTTTTTTAAAATTTATTATTTAAATAAGCTAAATAATATATTTTTAAAAGGTAGATTTTTTATAGGTTTATTAAGTTAGCAATAAAAGTATTTTTTATTTTTATTATTTTTAATAGTTATATAATTGCTTTTTTAAAAGCTAAATTATTTATTAGTATTACTTTTAATTATAAATATTTAAGTTATTTTTGGTAGAAAAAATAGTTAAAATAGTTAGTATAGTTAAAATAGTTAGTATAATTAGTAAAAAAAATAGGCCTTTTATTATATAAAATTTTTAACTTCTTTATCTACCTTTGTGTATACGTAGCTTTTATTAAGGTTTTAGCATGACTTTTTTGGTAGCTTTAAACCTTGTAATAGTACCTTTTATAGGTAGCGCTTTAGCTTTAGCCTGCTATTTTTACTATTTTTGCTTTTTTTTTACAAACTATATTTAAATAATTATATTAATATTACCATTTATCTAGTATTATATTTATAGTATGCAAAAAAAGAGTATAAGGCTTTTTTTGCTTTATAAAATAAATTAAACTTAATATAAATATAAAAGTAAATTAAGCTGCTAAATTAATTATAAGTATAAAATACTTATTTAAAAGCTATTAAGTAAGATTTATAATTTATAGTTAATTTTGCTTTAATTAAAAATTACTAATTAGTATATTTTATTTATTGTTTATTTAGATTTATTTTAAACTTATTAAATATAGGTAGCTTATTAGCTTTAAGTTAATTATTAAGTAATATAGTACTAATTTAGCTTAAATTTATTAGCGGTATAATCTAGATAAATAAAATAACTAAAGTATTAAAAAATAAAGCAAAGTTTATATTAAGTAGTTATAAAAGCAGTACTAAAATAGCAGTAATAAGTAAGCAATTATATGCTTTTATAGCTATAGTAAGCTATTATTTTAGTTTTACTTATTTATAGTTTTATTTTATAAACTTTATTATAATTATTTTATAGTTACTACTATATTATTAAACTAAGTATTTCTTTTTTTTAGTTTTTTATAAGCTTTTTATAAATCCTTTTTAAAAGTTTTACTTATAGTAAATATAATACTATTAAATTTGCTAAATTATATTAACTTTGCTTAAGTATAGCTTAAGTTTTTAATAATATTAAGTTTTTATTTATTTAAAGCTATAAATTAGTTTTAAAATATTTATATATTACGGCTAATAATTTAAATATAAGTTAATAGTATTTTAAAAAAGCGGCGTAATTGTTTTTTTGTTATAGCAAAAAAATAAAAGAAAATATTTAGTAGTTTTTTAATATTTGTTTTAGTATTAAAAATAGCGCTAATTAAAATTAAAAATTTGTTAACAAAGTTAAAGTATATAAATATCTGCTATAATATTTTAAAAAATATATAAGCTTTTAGTAATAATAGTAAATTTATAGTATTACTATAGTTAATATTTATTAGTTTTAGTATACTTAATTAAAATAATTTATTTAATTTTATAAATATAATAAACTATTATAGTATTAATTATTAATAACTTTAATATAAACTTATTATTATTATATAAAAAAAGAAGTTTTATTTACTATTTTTAGTTATTTTTAGTTAGCTTATATAGCTTTATATATAGCCTATATATTTAGTATTAGTTTAATACTATAATAGTTAATAAATTAAATGATAAGGATTTAATGCTTTTTCTTTGTAATATATATAGCTTTATGCTTAGAAATAAGCAATGGATAACACTATGTACTGCTAATTTATCTAAAGTAAGGTTTGAAAATTCTTTTAATGGCCTGATGTTACCTAAGAGACATAAATCTGCGATTTAAGCCTTGGTTAATGTTCACAAAAATGTGGCAACAAAAACATATAAGAGCCCCTTAACTATTGGAAACAGTATTGATCTAGTGAAAGGTAAAGGAACAGGGCTGATTCTCCTGCTACACGGTGAACCTGGTCAGTTAACTACTTTACTCTCCCAATAATTAGCTGCTGACAAGAACAGGGGTCGGGAAAACCTCAACAGCTGAGTGCGTAGCAGACCACGCGAAAAGACCTCTCTTCCCTATCACTTGTGGTGATATCGGTGAGACGGCGACAGAAGTAGAGAAAAACCTGCACCGTAACTTTGGCATGGCCCATAAATGGGGCTGTGTACTTCTGCTCGACGAAGCGGACGTGTTCTTAGCCAAGCGCAACAAAACGGATCTGAGACGAAATGCTGTGACGAGTGTCTTCCTACGCAGCCTAGAGTATTATGCCGGGATCCTATTTCTGACTACTAATCGCGTAGGCAGCATTGATCCCGCTTTTAAATCACGTATTCATATCAGTTTGTTTTATCCCAAGTTCGACCTTGAGGCCACACTCAGATTATATTCCACGTATATCAAGCGCGCCAAAGCAGAACAGGACCGATCGCGGATCGCTGCATTCAAGATCAAAGAGAAGGAGATACTAAGATTCGCCAAGCGACAATTCCGACAAGCAGAAAAAGAGGGCCTCGGAACATGGAATGGACGGTACGATCCAATAAGAAACATATAGTATTTCTCATCGCTAATGGCTATTTGTATAGGCAAATACGTAACGCTTTCCAGGCGGCTATTGCCTTGGCCGAATATGAAGGCCAGCGGGCCAGAGAAGGCGGTCCACGGCCAACTCTCGGAGAGGCGCAATTCAATATAGTTGCAGAGAGCTCAAGAGAGTTCGATAAATACTTAGTATCAACTCTCGGAGCGGCTGAGTCAGATATCGCACGCCGAGAAGAATGGAGATCTGATCGTTTTGGAAACCCAGAGCCGAAAAAATCGACAACTTCAAAGGACTACGATCGCATGAAACCCGGATTCTACGGAGGGAATCGCAACGAGACTGAGGAGGATGATGACGAAACGAGCAGCGATGATGATGAGGACAGTAACGATGACGATGATGACGACGATGACGACGATATCAAGAATGAGGATATCACTTCACAACGACGGTCTAACAAAAAAGCTCGAGGGATTGTTAAAGATGATGCAATAGAGCAGGATGAGGCAGAGGAATTCCGGGAGTTTCTCAAATGGAAGCGCGCCCAGAAGAGCGGCAAAGGACACTAATGGGTGTTGCAAACCCCCAGATTACCCTGCTAAGCTCGCGCACTATTTTTGTCTTTCCTGAAGAACCCCCTTTGCAGACTATTTTCTATTCAATGCCCCCTCATTCGCTCATTTCATTATATCCGCTGGACTTATTCATGAATTTTAAGAATACCGCTAGTTTACCTTATACGAGTCCAACTTTGTCTTAAACAAGCTATTTTATGTAGACCAAATTAAGAGTAAGTAACTAAAGGTAAACAAACTGCTATACTATCTTTAATTATAATATAATAGATTATAAAAAAAGTAATAATTAAAAACAATGAGTATTAAACTAATTAATTAGTTAAGGTAACATAAACTGTTTTTTTTTTTTTTCATTTTAGCTTACTTAAAAAAACACTGAATTTTTTCTTACTTTTAACATTTATTAAAGATATACTTATTTTTAAAATGCTATAACTTATAGTAAAAGATTTATGCTCTTTAAATAGCCTTAATATTATTGCTAAAAACATTAATATTTTTTTTGCCTTTTTCTTTTTTTATTAAAGAAATAAAAAACTAAAATAAATTATAAAACAGTAGTAGCTTTATTATTTAGCTGAAATAATTAGGCTAAGTATTATATAGTAAACGACTTTTTCGGCCAAAATAAGTAGTTTTAGTCTCTTAAATAAGGCTAGCGCCTTAGAGTAAAAGGCATTTAGAGGCCTTTTTATCCTAGATATATCTGTAAGGCTTTTCCTTTATTATCTCGCTTTTCTACCTCCTATGAAAAGGGTAGTTTTAGTAGTAGTTAAAGGTTTTTTATTTTACTTATTGTTTTTTATTAGGCTTAGCTATAGCTAGCTATAATTATATATTAATACTAATAAAAACGTATAACTAGGTTTAAATAAAGTAGTAAAGGCTTATAAAGTAGTTAAGTTAGAAAAAAGAATTACAATTAGGTAGTACTTTTATTTGATTTTTTAGTCTAGGTAGCTATTTAAAACCTAGGCTAAGTAGCCGGCTACGTACTATAGCGCACTAACTAAGCCTTAAATTAAAGGCTTATGCTTCCTCTAATATATATGTTCAACCTACCTTTTGTGCAGCCATATTTGAAGTGACTAGAACTGCTATATTTGGCCGAAGCCTAGAAGCCACCCTAGGGATACAAAGGCCTGCTAGACATTTTGATATCAAGGAATGCACTCTCCATTAGAAAAGGAAGTACTAGCCGGACGCAAAGAAGGATTCACTATTCTAGAAGTTATAGATAACTGGTCCTAGCGAACACTCTCCTGCAAAGAAAAAAGAGAAACAAGAAATTGCCAGAGAATGAATTTATTCAGCCCAAATGAGTAGCGCCTCGCCCTCAAACCGCCGTGGTGAACTGCCGTCAAATGCCCCTGACACTTAAATACAACATGAGCAAAACAGAATGTGGGATAGTTCTATAGTCGGAATCAACGTCTTAATCCTTACGTTGGCGCCCTGCTGTCGATATTGGCGACCTCAGTAGCACGCTTTAATGTCAGCGTATGAGATCTTAGAGTGGGCAGAGATTCTGTAATTATCGGCGCGCATCTATTTCATATCGGCTAGCTTTGAGGGATGAATGTAGCGGCCTGGTATGTTCGTAACAGCCGGGTGGTAGTTGCCAGACGCCGGCTGAGAGTAACTGGTATGGGACGAGCTACTTGAACATGGGGATGTCCTTGAGTCCGAAGACATGTTGCAAATGGTCTATAACCTTCGCCGTGGATCTGAGATGGACCGAAATTATGGAGAGCTCCCGTTAGAGACGTGTGAAGAGGCGGCTCTCAAAATTGTATTAGGGTGGGAAACAACCGGATTCTGAACTCTCAACAGGGCAGTTGACTGACGGCTTATATATTTCTGCAGCAACGCAATTATTGATCCTGATTGCTTATGCAGCTAAGGCAAATAGGTCATTGAATCCTCGAACCGCTATATATATTTTTATCATAGTAGCCAATCAGGGCATATTTGCCGTCGGTTAGCAAGTGCAGCGCCGCCGCAATTACCTCGCCGCCGAGGGACGAGACAAATCTGTTTGAAATACGCGCCTTATCTCCTCAAAGTAACATGGCTCCGCGCCAACAAGCATCAAATGTATAGGCCATATTGCCGACCTCGAAGTGCTCTCGCTACTGAAGTAGAGCTTAGCAGGCCACCTAGTGGCTTGACTAGAGACCATGACCTAGCCACAACTATGGGATGCCGTTGATTTTCTATATATTTAGCTATCCCCTTCACTTTCTGTATTATTAGCCTCCTTGTTCGTCACGGGGGCTTTCGGCCACTCCTTGCGAATAGATTCTTTCTTCTATACGAATACCTTTAAGTGATCTATTTGACTATACTCTATTAAGTCTCTGTGAAGTGCCTAGGTGTAGGTTTCCAGATTGCAGGAATGTGTATGACATTTTCCTTTTACTATTTATAATAACGTCTAAACATTCAATGTTGAAGGATATGTTTGTGGTGAGTAGGTTGGTCTGTATAAATCACAAATATCAGGCCAATTTATGCCGTTCATGTTACAAAGGTCGAAGTGATGCCGCTCGGCATTCTCCCTTTTTGGCAAATATAATCACAATCAGACAATCTAGAGTGCTCCTCTACTTTGTACTCTGGGGTCCTATCTGAGGAGGTACATGTACGAGTATGTACTCCACCTGGTCGGTACTTTCAATGTGCTGGATGCACTAGGTTATCGTAAATCTTACCCGGGTGTACTTCTCCTTCTTTCCCCGCACGCCCTTACCTACCCCAAAGCTTACCTTATTGAGTATACAGCTCTAGCTTCTACCAGATATGAAGCCGGGGAGCTGAGAATGTAAACTACAAAGCAACAGCGGCATATGTTTTCTTCGCTCTTTTTATATATATGCTCAATATTGTTATCGTCGTAACTGCATACTCTCACAATTGGTGCCGAGGTGCTTGAGAATGCCGTTTGTCCTCGCTTCTGCCTATAACCCTGGTTGATAAAATTTCTAAGCATCGCATCTAGGTTCAATAGCTCTGAGTATGATTGCCTATTGGGGCAGGTAATGATGATGATGAGCATCTTGGCACGGCTAAACCGCGTCTCCAACCATCGATTTGCACGAACTGGGCAGCTAACTAGATGCCGAGATAGAAGGTCCTTGTGCTGGTGCGGAGAGGAGATTGGATGATTCGTATCCAAATACCTACCCGTACCAAAGATACAGGCATCGCGTAACTAGACCGACGTCGATGCCATTCTTATCGGCCTTGGCAATGGGCCACTGAATCGCACGGACGATGCGTATTACCAACCTCGCGGATTCTATCGGGCCTATCTAGGCCGATGAGATAAATGTATGCGGTAGCATGACTGCCCGGAGTTGTACTAAAAGCCCACGTCCGGGTGATAGTTGGAAGTTTCCCCCTTTCCCGCTCACTCCCAGAGCTTGTTCATCGTGTTGTTTGTTGAGCCAAGAGCTCAATTGAGGAAAATGGGTCTGGCCACCGCCAGCAATGTCCGGACGGCCGCGACGGCCGTCCTCCTGGCCGCGTCGACGCTCACCAATTCCGTGTTAGCGGTGCCGCATCCCTCACGGGGCGAGAGCGATCCTTTCGCGGTGCTCGATCTGCAGGACATTGTCCTTCCAGACAACATGACCTCGGCCGATTACGTGAAGCCCCCCGGTACCACATGGTGGGATGCTAGAAGGAAGGGTTCCGAGAGGAACTTCAACATTGCCCTCGTCGTCGTCGACTACCCGGACCACCCCTTCGTCATTACACAGAAACCCGGGACTACCCCATTCGGGAACCCACAGCCTATTGTGTCAGGCCTCAGCCGCGATGAAGTCCCTACGTTCTACCGCGACTTTCTGAACAAACCTAGCGAGCTCAATCTCAATCATACTCTACATGAGTACTGGATGGAAGATTCCGGCGGCCGATACGGTACGACTCCACCTGTGCTCCTATATCTTTAACTTAATGGGTTCTGGAGAGGCTAACCAATTATGATGTATCCAGGCGTGGATCTGACAGTATTCGGCGCTTACGAGATGCCCAGTCTATCCTACCAGTATGGCATTGACGACGAGGCCGGCGGCTTCAACCCCGACGGATGCCCGACCGCAGGGCCCTGCTCCGTAGATCTCCGCACCGATGCTTTGGGGGCCTGGCGCGCCGAGGTAGGCGACGAGAAAGCCGACACTTTCGAGCTGGCCTTCATCCTCTCCGCCGGTCAGGACGAGTCCTCGACATGGCAGGAATTCGGCGAGATGAAGTTCCAGACGCCCGAAGAGGTGAGCGCCGCATTCGGCCCGCCAGACGTCTCCATCCCGAACTGGGCGCACACGCGGTACGTCAATTGGACGTCGTGGGCCTCGGCGTCTTCTATCTGGCCCAACGCGGGCGGCGGCTCGTCTACGCAGGCCGAGAGCTCGGGCATGGGGACATACGCGCACGAGCTGAGCCATCTGCTCGGAATAGGAGATAACTACAACAATCCCTACAGTGTCCCCGCCCGTCGTGACTACGCGGGCCCGTTCTCCATGCTATCGCGAGGCACGTTCAACGGGCCGGGCGGCCCCCACACGCGCTGGCAGATCCCGGCGCAGCTGGGCAGTTCGCTGGGTTCGCCGCACACGATGGGCGACAAGCTACGCATCGATCTCGTCGACCCCAGCAAGGTGTTGATGATATCGCGGACGGCGCTCGCGACCTCGGGGCTAGTGAGCGCCGAGCTCACAGCGCGCGTCGTGAGCCCGAGCGCCACACAGCTGATGGGCTTCCACATCTCCATAGGCACGGACCTCTCGCCAGCGTGTAACACGCAGACGGACCCGTTCTGCGACGGCGGCGGCTATCACAGCTACGACGTCGAAGTCATCGACCGCATGGGCGCGGACTCGTTCCAGCCGGACCACGGCGTCATGATCAGCAAGACGAAGAACAGCACGGACCGCGCGCCTTTCCAGTGGGTCATTGACGCGAACCCGCAGGACATCGACGTCGTGGACTTCTACCGCCCCGACGGGACCGCCTCGAAGCTCACCATCGGCGACTACCGCCAGCTCGCCGACGCCCTGTTCCACGCCGGCACGCGCTCCGGCTCCGAGTTCGAGTTCGTCGACAAGCCCAACCGCCTGCACTTCTACGTGCTGAGCACGCGCCGCGACGCCGTCGGCGTGCTGCACTACACGGTTGCCGTACGCTCGCTCGACGGCAGCGGCGCGAGCAAGCACGGCGCCAAGCTGCGAGCCGGCACCGTCGCCAGAGACGGCGGCCGCTGCGGCCACGCGAAGCCCACGGACAAGGGCGTCACGTGCGAGTTCGAGCTCACGAACTCGGGCAAGTACGTCGCCGGACAGTCGGCCCACCCGCAGGACCTCTCCGCGTACCTCAAGTCCGACGTCTACCGGCTGAGCGCCAAGGTCGAGGGCCGCGGCTGGCGCGTCGAGCTGCCGAGCGCGCTGGCGGCTGCCGGGTACGGGAAGACGACCACGGTCAACGTGGCCGTCGGCGCCGCGAAGGATGCCAAGTCCAGCGCTGTGGTCACGCTTACGGCTACGTCGGAGTCGGATCCCAAGGTCTCTGCTACTGCGAAGTGCCAAGTGAAAAAGAGCTGACCGAAATACCGAGGCGGGCCGGTTTGGTTACATACATATGTAGTAGATACTTAGACAGATGGATAGTAGAGATCCTAAATTTAGCAATTCATTTAAGTTCCCTATATAGTAGGGTGGTGTATAGTTGTATGGATTCCGCGTGTGAATCTAGATGGCCTCCGAGATCTTGGGGTAAATACCTCGAGCTTTCGGTTCCTATGTG
Source organism: Nemania serpens (assembly GCA_022578855.1). Lineage (NCBI taxonomy): Eukaryota > Fungi > Ascomycota > Sordariomycetes > Xylariales > Xylariaceae > Nemania > Nemania serpens. The sequence goes on along the minus strand of MU396864.1, from coordinate 30,690 downwards.
TCTTGCGAATAATGATAGGTACTTCCTCCCGTCTGTCCCGATGGAGTTATATAGACTCGCCAAGAGGGCGAGAGTTAATTTGCCTAATTCATGGTTCCGTCCATCTGTCTATTCTCAGGCACTCATCGTATCATTTCTCGGTATCTAGCATATCTACCAAGCGCATGCTGCATCTAAGTCGGCTAAGTAAAGTAGCCTTGGCAGATATGTTACCGATTACCTTGGCGCGTTGGTTGAGTTGCAGCGCAACTGCATAATACGATTATAATGCGACTAAATTTAAACTTCATAGGGCAGACACGTGAGGTCTAACAGAGCTTAATTTAGCGTCTAGGTTAGTATGATGGCAAGTGGTTAAATCTAAGTTACATCGCCTATCTTATTTGGGACAGTCGTCGTAGAACTCCGATACCCACTCGCTAATCTGCTCGGTCTGCTCGTCGGCAATGGCCTTGGCATCCGCGTTGACGCCCCAGTTGTCTCCGTACAGGTCGGAGCAGTGCGTGCCATGCTTGAGGTAGCGCACGGGGAGCTTGTCGGTGCTCTTCAGGGGACCGCCGGGGCGGAACTTGGAGCTGTAGGTCGAGTCGCGCCACGGGTCCCACTCGCCGTTGGTCATCATCAGGCGCGTGGAGTTGGTCGCGAACCAGCCGCCGGTGTACTTGTTGACGGACTCAGCGGACTTGCCCTTGGCGATGCCGAAGTCGTGGCCCGGGAACCAGAGGGGGCACTGGGCGCGCCAGTACGCCTTGTTCACGAGACGGGACACGAGAGTCGGCTGGCCCTTCGGGGCACCGTCTTGCCAGTACTCAAAGCTGGATGGAAGCGTTAGCGACCCATGTTTACGTGTCGCTGAGACGGGACGGGGCGGGCTGAGAGTACTTACGCTTCGTTGCAGAGCATCCAGTTCCACTGTCGGTTACCAGCGTTGCCGGGTGTGAGATCCTTGTAGATGGGGTTGGAGGCGTTCAGTCCCTGGAAGCAAGCGATGTTGAGCTCGCCCTCGAAGTAGCCGTAGCCCTCGCAGTAGCCGGGCAGGTACGTCTCGGTGAACCACTTGGCGTAGCCGTCCAGAGCCTTGGACAGGCCGACGCCGCGAGCACTGGGGACCTTGTTCTTCGAGCCGGGCCATACGTTCTAGTCCAGGGTTAGCACAAGGACGAATGATGCGGGGTGCGATTTCAGAATCATTGAATCGGCATGGATGCTCACCTCGACGTAGTCGCAGAATCGGTAGAATGGAGTGTAACCCAGCGTGGTCGTGCTGTAGAACTGACCGGATTGCCAGGTCCACGGGCCGTTCTCGATAGCACTGAAAGCAACAATTAGCCATGTCGCACCAGGTCCGACTGGGCAGGGTGACTTACGAGGCAAAGTCGGCATCCTGAAGGCCGCCGAGCTTAAACTTAGCCTTCAGCTGCGCCTTTTCCCTGGAGCTACCGTGTAGGAGTACGGAATCGACGTATTCGATGACAGTGTTGACGTCGGCAGAGCAGTTCTTTGGCGTCGCCTCTTGGACGGGGACAAAGTATTGCCAGAAATCTCCGACGGCCTGTACCACGCCGCTCGTGCCATAGTACGCCCAGAAGGTGCCCGGGTCTTTGTTGGCGATCCACCCAGCCAGAGCTCCGGGGTATGAGCCACCAGTAAAGACCCAAGGAGCATACTTGGCGGTACTCTTTCCGGTGGTGTCGAAGGGCGCCTTGAAGTTGTTGGCGAAGTAGGTGTTGTCCTTGATCGAGTTCTCGAGGGTGAGGTACTTGAGATGGTCTGGCGTCAACACTTCGAAAGGCGACGACTTGCCCCAGTAACGGTGCTCCATGATGACAACAGCACCGCCCAGCTCCTGGGCGAACTTGCCGGGCAGACGCGCCGCGGTGGGATAGGTGTTGTTGAAGCCATCAGCAGGCTGCTCACCGGGGTTGACGAAGATGATGGGCGAGGTGGGCCCCTTCCAGTACTGCGTGTTATACCAGTACCTTTGCTTAAAGGTGCCCAGAGAAGGCTTAGAGTGGTCGAGCAGCTGGTCGAAAGTGCCCCAGCCAGCAGTAGGAGCGCTCTCTGCGACTTTGGCAAACATCAAGTCGTTAATCGGACCAACTTGCATACCACCGAAGCGGGCTCTCTCGAAACTGGCCGAGACGCCGGCAGCCAGCAATAGCTGGCTGACTACTGTGAAAGACTTCATCTTGTCGGGGAGCGCGACCGGGGGGGTTGGCAATGGTTCCAAACACCTGCACAGGAACACGGTGACATCTCTCCAACGGCTGCCGACCGTACGGACGACGCGCTTCTTATAGCTATCATACCCTACCTACACTATCACACAAAGATCGGTCCCGCAAGCCTGGATGTGCAAGGGGGCTTGATTGTCCTCGGTAACTTATCTCCCCTTCCGGCATGCGACTGACGAGCTGGAATAGCACGCACACAATCGCACGAGCGACCCATGCACTAACATAGTGCGGCTTACCTATCCTACTCGTCGAAATTATCATGCTGACCTTCCGTATTCTGCTGGTCCAGGTCAGAATATACCAGGGTCGACGATATAGGCTCAATATGGACCTTCTACATCTAGTTAGGCGCAACCTAGCCGACGCATTCAGCCCAGAACGGGTTGCCGCGGCTCTGGCGAGTTGTATTGGTCAATTGTGTTCTGGAATTCCGGCGCGAGGCCAAGCCCCAGGCCCTTTTACACAGTATGCAGTAGGTACCTACCGTAGTGTAAGTCCCAGTGGCAAGCCAAGAATCTGGGGTCAAAGGATTCGACCTAAGGACTTTGTTAAGCAACTCGTCTCAATTGTGCAATACCTAGTGTAAATAGTAGCAAGGTAATTGTAATCCCTACCCACAAGTGGTCGAATCTTTAATACAAAGATAGAGATAGGAACTCCAACTTGAACCCACCTTATAAAGAAGGGTGCCTACACTAAAAAGAAACGCAATGCCATGCGTCATGATCCAGCCCTGTTCCGCCGTATGCACTGATAGTCTTCCCACCTCTGTTTGCTCCGTCGAGCTAGAAATCACGAGGCGAAGCTGCAGCTAAGAGTCCTAGCATCAATCCAGTGGGTTGGGGACCTGACAAATACCTCGATTCGCCAAGACGGAGATGATCTAGGTATCTAATATGTAGAGAGATAGCGGAGGTACTTTAGACCTACTCCAAGAATCGGGGCTTTGATCGGGAGTACCTGATATCGACCAAGCTTCTGCCAAGGCGGTCCCGTTCGCGCCACTAAGCTCCCTCCGGCTTCTTAAGTGATACCTACAGTGCTAGTATGGAACCGGAAAAGAATTTCCTCCAAGAGAGCCTAGAACAATAAAGAAGACGAGACAGCCACTTCGGTGCTAAAATCGAAACGTGCAAGCGTATATTTTGCGTGTATATTTGTGCGTGTTCATAGTGTAGTGCAAGTAGGTATGTTATTATGCGGTTAGGCGTGCCACTGCTAGGGGATGGTATCATCGCCACCGCTGTTCACCATTAAATTGTTTCTTCGATTACATCCCCCATTAATTAACCCCCCTTCCCCTGGCAGCGTAAATAAGCGTATAGTGCAGGTACCCACTACGAACGCCAGACAGCTAAATTGGGGATCCTCATACCACGCTCACCACCAACTGTCTCTCTCTCTCACCCACTCACTCGCTCGCTCACAGGAAAGCAGCAAGAAGCGCACCGGCCGCGAGAGCGAACTCGGGAAACCCGACGCGCGCGGCGGCGGCCGTCGGGATCGTGCTGTACGCGGGGCCCGTGGCCGTCGGTCCCGCGCTGCCGGACGTGGTGGCGGGCGCGCTGGTCGTGTTCAGCCCGACGGTGGGCGTGTAGACCGGGTACGAGGCCGGGTACGAGGGCTGGTACACGGGGTACGTGGTCAGGCTGATGGGGATCGTCTCGGTCGTGACGTACGCGGACGAGGAGGACGTCACGGTGTACGTCGTCGTCGAGCACACCGTCGACGTGGTCAGGCTCCAGTACCCGCTTCCCGTCGGCGACGTCCCTGGCGCCGGGGAGGAAGGGCTGCTTGATGCCGACGCGCTGTAGCTGCTCGCCGGTCCGCTGGAGCTGCTGGCTGGCACGCTGTAGCTGCTTGCTGGTCCGCTGGAGCTGCTTGCCGGTACACTGTAGCTGCTTGCTGGCACGCTGTAGCTGCTCACTGGTCCGCTGCTGCTTGGCACAGGGGTTGGCGTGCTAGACGATTCAACTGGTGGAGTCACAACTGGTGTCGATTCGGCGGGTGTTGATTCAGCCGGTGTTGATTCAGCTGGCGTTGATTCAGCTGGCGTTGATACGGGAGGTGTTGATACGGCAGGTGTTGATACAGGAGGTGTTGACACAGCAGGCGTTGATTCAGCTGGCGTTGACACGGGTGGTGTCGATTGAGCAGGCGTTGATTGAGGAGGGCTCGATTCAGCTGGTGTTGATACGGCCGGCGTAGACTCAACTGGTGTGGTGGTGGGTACAGATGAAGTAGGCGTGGCTGCAGGTGTGCTTGTTGTCGCGGAATGCGAGTAAGTGTATGTGATGCAGGAACAAGCCGAACTAACAGCATGAACATCATGAGCGCAGTTCTATCACCACAGTTAGTCTCTATCGCCATGAGTAAGGTTGCGCCGCAGAAGGTATATCGATATCTGTATTCATTCGCCGTATGGTATGCAGACGGAGTATTCCATGGCCAATACTTACATCGAACGGAGTTGGGACAACGGAAGCATCGGTTGTAGTGGACGCAAGAAATTCGAGACAGAAAGACGGAGCGAGGCCGGGGTAACTTGGGTTGATCATCGCACGGTAGCAGTTGTCTTGCTCGCAGTCGGGATATGTCCAGCGCTTCATCAACGAAGCATTTGCCATGCCGCTAAGCGCGAGGGCGCTCGCGCCCAAGAACAGACCGTGCATTTTGATAAAAATGCCCGTAGGTCTAACGAATGAATGAATATAAGAGCGAAGCGAGAGAATAGCTCAGTAAGCGAAAGACAATGTCTATAACTTTATATTCTATGTATAGAATTTTGAGAGCAAGTGAGTGAATGCCTACGTTAGACAGCGTGGCCGCCAAAAAGAAAGAAAAAGAGAGTGCTTGTCTGATCGATAGGGGGCTAAGAGAGAGAGGGCTTGTTGCCTCTGAGAGTGGTATCGCAGATATTTAACCAGTTTCATCGTCCGACCAAAAGGGGCTGCTCGAATAGGCGCTCGATGCTACGAGAAGCTCCGGGAGTCTAGCCGCTCGAATGGGAGCAGCGGAGTTCATGGATCAACTACAGGCATGCGATAAGTCGTCTCAGCTAAAAAGCGCAAGTTTTCTCCCACGGTGCAAGAGACATAGAATAGTAAAGAGTTTTTTTTTTGTTTTGCTACTAGTAAGTCGATATGTTGTTCCACACAGTCTTTGATCAGATTGAAAATGGTTTGTTGACGATGTCGACTTCCGGATACTAGGAGCTGTCTAGCAAGGGTGGAGGTTTAGCGAGATACTCACGATACCACCTAAGGGAGTCATCGGAAATTTAAGGGCATGTATGGATCGTGTGCCGCGTTTGAGACAGTCACTGACAGCGGTGAGCCTATCGTTTAACAGTTTACTACCCTGGGCTGGCCTGAGGCGTCGGCATATCTTTCACGATACGCTGCCATCAGCCGCATTGAGTCGGATCACGGGACGGACACCATCGAATTCAAGCTTCGTGTTTTTCATACTGTCATTTTTCTTTTCTTTCTTCTAAAGTTGTATACCTAGGTATAACAACATAAAGCTGAGAAAACTTTCTCGACTATGGCGCGTTACATCGGTTGACATAGTAAGCGAATCGGCGAGTTATAAACCTATACGGCTGCAAAATGGCCAAGGTGATATAAAATGGCTATCACTTAGGTGCTTCGCATATCTACGAAGAATTTACTTCGTACATGAGAGATCTAGGTATCTAGGCTTGCTGAGTAAGTATTGCTTGGGCACTGATACGACTTTGTCCCAGTCTGCTCAAGGCTCCTTACTCTGAAACCGACCCTTAAGAAGGGGAGCAGCCTCACACCTTCACCTGAAGCACCTATCACAACCCCGTCTAACTAGCATCACCCTACTGTATCACGTAACTCACTAAAAGCTCGCTATTCTCTCCAAAGCTACGCTGCGATAGCTACAATTCATCTGATGGACTGTTAGCTACAAAAGTACTGGCTCCCTTTTTGCCCATTTCTCGCCTTTCTGTGCGTGGGCACCCCCTGGGAGGGCCGCGCGCTGGCTTAGCTACTGGACTTGTTTCTTTTTGTTCTGTTCTTAGAAGGTGTGGTTCAAGTTGGCTATATAATTTGTAAGTTGCGGGGTATCGAGTCGAGAACAGTCATGGAACAGCTAAGAGGCACCGTAATGAAGCGGCCAAATGGAAGAATTTAATATCGATGCGACTGGCTCAGTCTAGATCCAAACACCGATACCAGATACCTACTCGTAAAGTGAACCCTTAGCGAAGACCCTTTAGCGCCGTTAGATCGGGCCTAACCGACTACATATGTACGAAGTACCTGCGTGCAGACTACGTGTCCGGTGAGCAGTTTAGTGCTATCCATGTAACTATACCTATAGTAGGTAGGGTTAGACCCGACTCTGCAGAAGCGAACTCGATTGGGTATCGTTACATCCAAGTTGTGATTTCTCGGGTCCCTATTATGGGGATCTTAAAGACCCATTATAATATCGCATCTGGAGTTAGCAGTGGTGTTCATATCAAATCAAGGTGGACGGTGAGTGCTGAACCCAAGCTGAGGATTCTACCTCGGCGTTCGCGATCAACAAAAGAGCATCGAGGTTGATCTTGCCACCGTCTCCTTATCTCGGAGATGCACGAGACCACCAATTACGTGACGTCATGCACAAGCAATGCGCCAGGCAATGCGCCAGGCAAAGTACGTGCGGGCGCTGAGAGGCTCGAACCTAAATACCAACGATAAGGACCACCTCGCACGTCGCCAATGAAAAGCCTCCCTATCTGCCACATAAAGGTGCCCTCCGGTATCAGCAGCGCTTTCGAGAACCACGTCCTCATCTAAGTTCGCCAACCACACAATATGGCATCTCCAAGCCTCAACGGTAAGTACTACTACGTAGGTAGTTACTCAAGTAGCTACCTACTTCCCTCCCTCCCTTCCTCCACCTCTAAGTACTTCTATACCTTAAGTATCTACACGAGATAAGATATGACGACGACCTCATATCTAAGAACAATCAAGTCAAGACACTTACTAACGAACTCCCCTCGTCATTCCACCAAACTAGTCTTCCAGCAACCTCTGAAGCAGTTCTCCCTGCAGCCGATGACGGGCTTCTTCCGGGACGGGTACTGCCGGACGGGCGCGAGGGGGCAGGACCCGGGCAACCACGCCGTGGCCGGGGTCGTGACGGACGAGTTCCTGGACTTCTCGGCGTCGCGCGGGAACGACCTGCGTGCCATCGGGCTCCGCGGCGGCTGCCGCTGGTGCCTGTGCACGGCGCGCTGGCACGAGGCCTACAGGGCGTACCGCAGCGGCAAGGTCAGCAACCTCGGCGTGCCCCGCGTCGACCTCGAGGCCACGGAGCACTCGGCGCTCGCCATGGTCGACCTGGACACCTTCCGCAAGTTCGCCGTGCAGCGGGGCCCCGGGGAATATCCGGGCGCCGCGGGCCCGGGGCGCATTGCCTCGTGACTGTGAGGGAGATGGGAGGTGGACAACGTTGCAATGAAGCGGGCGGGGGGGTTCTATCGAGGATGGTGTGGGATCTCTACGGATGAATCACGATCGACTACTTGGCCCATCCGCTACCTGGGCTGGCGGGGTGGCTTCAGAGAATACGTGCCATCTGCCATTGTGTGTATACGATTGATATGATTGAGTTACGACATAATGCAAAGGGGGAAAGACAACAGAACGGCCCCTTGAAGATATCCAGTTCGTGTACAGCCGCCATCACATTGCCTACAAGGTTGGAAAAAAGCAGAGGTAGTCGTGAGGCACCTGCTTATCTACACACGTGGATATTATTTGCCGGGCTACGAGGCGAGGACGGTACAATTACGAATGCAACCCGAATTTGTCTGAAGTCATCCATTCATACCTACAGGACGAGACATACGGGGACCGATGAATATGGTTCCTAGATCGAATTCGTCGTGTGTATCGGCTTTCACTGACTTCTGGAATGGCTACGTGTAGGTATCGAGTTTGACATGTAGTTCCGTATCCACAATCGACGAAGGACTGCTAGTGGAACAGCTAGGTACCTAATCTAGAAAGGTACACGGATCGACCCGAGAAAGTGAGGGGAAGGGAAAGGAGTTTGTCAATGGATGGATGCTGCATGTGATGGGCCGAATTCTAAGACATTAACGGTGTGGCGTCGATAATAGTTGTGCCCAAATGCAACGGGTTGCTGATAAGGGGGAAGTCACCTACTGGACTGATATCGATATTAAACAGGCGGTTTGGAAGACTAGAAGTGCACCTCAAATTTGGTGGTGTATATTCTGTGTGCCCAACTTCTTATTGAAGAAAGTTTACTGCAAGGATTGCCTGATGAAATTACTTGTATATTGGCCTGATAGATGGATGAGCACAATGTACATACACGGTATCTGGAGTAAAGGGCCAACAGCTACAAGTTATCCGCCACATCGGACGGCGCTTACAAAGTGAGGTGCTTGAAGGAATGCAAGTATGACAGCGCCTCTTTTTCTCGGTAGATGATCCGCAAATAATATCTCGCCACAAGCGGGGAGGCGCCACAGCATTCACCTAGGTATGCATAGGTACCTAGATAGTGTGGTGCATACATACCTAGTCTGTGATAGGTAGATCGGATGCTCATCGCCGAGTTGCTTGGATTCTGCTCGAATAGACGTGGCTCTGGTAGGCTACCACTACCTAGATGCGGCTATGATAGACGTTGGCGTGGCCGTCCGTTTGTACTTGGGATGGGGCAACGTGCAGGCTGCCGCGTGTTTGCGATCCACACGAACAACTTCAGTCCATCCAAATGCATACCTAATGCATGAGGCATGCAGACTCAGGCGCTACGCAAGCGCTGCTGTGGGAGAGAGATTTGAGGAGACGATGCGAAGACTGTCTGAATGTTAGGATTGGGAACACACCTGCCTAGCTGCGTAGGTAGGTAGGCATTTATTATATTTGAGTTTGTGTTCGGCGTTACGGCAACACTAAAAGACATCACGGGCCTCTGTCTACACTATGGTAGGCAGGTAGCAGGTAGGTATTTGGCGGTGTGGTTTATCAACTCTGGTGGATGATGTTGCAGACAGGGAATACCCAGGAAAAGGCGTGATGCGACGGACAAGGGGTACCAGTCTAGGATGTATGCTCACTGCCTGCTTCCAAGACATCCGGGGACAGGGGTCCGAATAGGGGACCAGGAGAATGGTGCGGCCAAGACCAAGACCGCTCTACCTACACTAAAGTAGTTAGCACCTATTCTAACGCCATTCTAAAACCTCCAATCTTTAGCTTTCCAGAAAGAGATAGACACATGGATAACGATGGCGTTTGTGAGCATGAATTTACTCCCGAGCACCGCCCGCGAGGTCTTTTGTTGCAGGGATACTAAGCTATGTTCCCGCTGGCGGATTGCCTGTAGATGAACTAGACTCTGGGGTCCAGCGCTGACAAGGGGAAGCGGTGAGGTGTGTTCGCCCCCTATTTGATCGACCCTTGGGTCAGGCATCGTGGGAATGGGTGTTACTAAATATCGAGCTTAAATTCTTTTAGTGCACACATTTAGTTGCATCACTACTTTGACTGTTCGAGGATCCTGTTCTCCACTCCAATCCACGCACGTGTAGATTTTTGATTTCTAATGATAATGATTTTTAACTATTTTATTTCTTCCCCTTATGGCATCAACCTGGAGTAATTGAGATATCAAATTCAATGAATATTACCGTAAAGCGTGACTCCTCAACCTTGGGCGCATCAAAAACCGTAGCGTAAAATGCAGAACCTTGGGCGCTACCTACTTTGTACCTAGGTACCTACCTTAGCGAGAGTTAGATGGGACTTGAACATGTGGATCTGCGGAGTGGGGGTTTACACCATTTAATCCCCGCCAGTCTCCCATCTTGTACCTAATTGGAAGTGGTATTAACCACATGCAGTGGCAGTACCCTCCACAATACGCGCTCGACGCGTTCCAGTTATCGAAAGTTTAATTGGCAGATTCAGGTATAATGAACTATGTGACCACCACCTGCATTTTATCACCACCCCAATTGGACGTTGTGCGAGTCTCAGTTAAGGGCCCCATGCTATATAGTCTGCGCAACAGATCATGGTAAAGAGGAAAAGAAAAAAAAAGGAATTTGTTTGGCTGCCGCCAAGAAGTGGTACACTATTTGTTCCTGATTTAAGTACTTACTCCGATAGAGCTAAGATCGACTAGTACCCACTAATCTAGGATGTCTCTGTAGAATAGCGCATGTGTTCGTATATTAGTGCAGATAGGAGCTTGGGCCCAGGGGTATTCCTTCTTTATACCTCCTGTTGTATACCCTCCTCTAGACACCTCTCCGTGCTACTTGTACACTCAGAGATGTACCTTGTAGGTTAGAGTACCACCTGGATTAGGTAAGTACCTACCTCTAATGTTCAACTGAACCGAGACTTGATATCTTGGTTGTTGCTGCAGATTTGTGCCCTCTTTTTCCTCCCCTCTTCCCCCCCTGTTCTCCTCGATGCCGGGACTTGTCAGTCCTCGCCCATTTGCACTACGGTCTACCTACCTACCTACCTATTTGCAGTAGGATCATACGAAGACGATACCAAGACAGATGTCGATTCGTCCGTCGACTCCGTTGTCTACCTACATTTCATCTATGTTGTCCCTAGCTTCTAGGTAATGCGTAATACTGCGTCCTCCTCCTACTATCTTACTTACATAACCTTGCCATCTTTACTCCCGTCTTATGCACACACGCACGCGCCAATCCAGTCCCCCCTAGCGTACGAAGTATCCCGTACCAGAACTTGTCCCCAGGACTTGTCCCCGAACTCGCCTTGGGCACATCGCTCCGTCATCTGCCCTGCGTGCGTCTGCCCTGCGTCTGATCTGTGTCTAATCTCCGCTTGAGCATCTCGTAGCGTTAGGTAGGAAGTATACCTACCTACACTACCGGGTATCTGCTGCTGTATACTACAATATCGGCTACCTACCTGGGTAATAGATACGGCCAATCTATACCCAGGTTACCAGGTCTACTTCGTACAGTACTGCAGCCTCAGTCTGTAGGTATACCGTATACCGTATACCTGCACCACCGCACACGCCGACAACGAGATTGCCTTGGACTTGCTCGACTCGCTCAACTTGCCGGGGAAATCGAGAGTCTTGGATGACCCGAACAACTACGGACACACAGTCCGAGTACTAGTCCTGTCTCTCTCTCTCTCTCTTGCTCTTCGGCCCGACCATCTCCTTCTTCTTTTCCCTCTTCGTGGCTTGGGAATATTGGGAATACAATATCCGGTACCTAATTCGCGTACCTTGCATGGCTCACGCCCCCGTGTAACCAACCAACCAGCTCGCTCGCTCGCTCGCCCGTCCGTCCGTTCCGTCCTACGCTGACCGTCCTCAATCTCATCTCACACCCCCCCTCCACCCAGCCAGCCGCCATGCATCACGCCTCATCAGACCAGAACCGAAGGCCCCAGAAGCTGCAGCAGCACCAGCACCAGCAGCTACGCCCCGAGCTAGGCCTGGATGTCCCTCTCGAGTCCGTGCCCACGCAAAACTCCTACTATTCTGCTAAGGGCAAACCACCCGTTTCGAGCCGTGGTTTGAGGCTACCCGCGTCTGGTTCCGCTGCTAATTCCAAACGGAACTCGGAGGAATCCTTCCTTGACAATGATTCTCCAACTGATGCAGAAAGGGCCGCGTTCGACTACCGTCTCGGTCGCGCTCGCAGGGATTCCCACGACCTATCCCTGCCTGCCCAGAAGTTCACCCGTGATTCCTTGCTCGGAAACATGCTGAACTCCCTCGATCAATTCTCCCTGAGCCAGATCAGTGCGCCAATCCTGCCTACTCTCGAAGACGACGGTGATCCCTACGGCGTGCCCAGAGGTGATGGGTTCACGAGATCCATGACCAGCGCCTCTCGCCCGCCTGCCAGTACTGGTTACGCCACCGGCCCTCCCCACGGACACGGGTACAGCTACAGCTCCGACTTCGAAGGCTTCGACGACGCTGCGAGTAGGATGTCCGGCCAGTACTCGCGAGGGCGTCGCAGCGACAGCAGCTCGGGCCATCAATCTGGCTTGCCGAGGATCAACAGCATGCGCGAACGGAGCCACCCAGGCACGTCCGGTAGGCGACCTCTGCACTCGAGGGGCAGCAAGACGAGTAAGAGCAGTAGCATCAACAGCTTCGAGATGGGTGGTGGGGGATATGCCCAGGTCTTGCCCTCGCAACGATGGGGTCATGTGGTCGGTGGTAGGTCGTCAAGTTTCGACAACAGTCAGCTACCGTCTCTCGGCTCGCCCGGTCCCCGGAAGTCTGAATCTCCTAATACCTTCTTGGTTGACGATTACGAAACAGCCCCCAATCCAACCGTCCCTAGCGGTCCTCGCCGCCCGCCCATGTCCTCGACCTCAGCCGCGAACCCAGCCGCCCCTCCGTCAGAATACGAGCCAAAAACCCCCGACCGGACGAGGGACACGAGATCCCGGAGCGGTCCAAACAAGACGCCGCAGTCCAAATACGCTACTACGCGTGAGGCAGCGCCTCCCTTACCTTTGCTCGACGTCGACTCGGCGCCTGCCCCTAATGTTAGCTACAGAAAACCCAAAGAACCCCAGCAAGCCGCGCCAGCACCCACTCCGCCCGTCAAAGAGAAGCAGGGTTTCTTCAGCCGATTATTCGGGTCTTCTCGATCAAGCCCGAGTCTGACGGCCGAACCTGTCACCGCGCCAACTCCGACGGTGACCGACCCCGTCCAAAACAGCGCGAACAAGGTCAATCATGTCGCATCTCAGATGAAACCTCTGTCCGCCCCGCCAACACGCGACTCGGAACCACCTCGCCAGATGCCGCACGTGATTCAAAAGAAGTCGTCGTTTTTCAGGAGAAGGAAGAAGTCGATTACCGAGCCTCCACCCCTTCCCATTCCACCTCCGAGGGATATAAGTAAAGCAACGGACGGCGTTATTCCTGCGGTCGAACAGAGTCCCGTCAGCAGTCTACGTGAAGTGATGAACCCATATCTAGGAGGCAGCAAACCGGCCACCCCTCAAGATTTGTTGTCTCCGCGGCACGATGGCACAGCACCCGCTTTTGACGTCGAGCCTCGTAGCGATTACAATCGAAAGGTTAGGGGATTCTCTCCCGACTACGAGCCCAGTCCAAGCGCCACCATCCGAACCGTCAAGTCGACATCGGCGCTGAAAAGTCAGGAATCGCGGTGGCGAAGTCAGTTGGAAAGTCCGCTGCGCAGTCCGCCCGAGATTCCCGCCATCCCTGTAAACAATTCCGATTCGACGACGTTCTTCCACGATAGTAGTGACGAAGGGGAGAGAGGGCCGGCTGCCGAACGGAAGCACCGACAGCGAGCGCAGACGAGCAAGCTCACCTCGACCGCAACTAGTTCTAAGTCGAAGGCGACTCCAGTGCCCTTAGAACGCCAAGGCACGGCAGATTCCGAAATGCCCAAGCCCCGGTCCAAGCCCTCGCTGAGTTTGCTGCTCCAGAAGAACGTGGACGACGGTGATCAAACCCCAGCTAGCTTGGAAGTTCCAGTGGGAAGTGTCAAACGGTCCTCGTCTCGCCCCACGTTGAGCAGATCAGGTAGCAGCGTGCCAAGTGTGACCATCGATAGCTCGCAGGCAAGTCCTCAGATACCTAGTGGTCCTCTGGATGAGCCGGAGGTGACCGTGGGAGAACCGACTGAGGACGACCGTCACAAGGCTCGGGGCATATTTGATGGCGATGAAGACTTCATCCAGAAAGAGAAAGCGGCTGCTTGGATGGGAGAGGAGGGACCAGTACGACAGCGAACCCTGCGAGCGTATATGGATCTTTACGATTTCGAGAATCAAAGTGTGCTGGCTGCGCTAAGACAGATCTGCTCCCGGCTCGTATTTCGAGCTGAGACCCAGCAGGTTGACCGCATCCTGGTCGCCTTTTCAAAGCGCTGGTGTGACTGCAATCCGGATCACGGTTTCAAGTCGAATGGTGAGTACCCTCTTGACATCCCGAATGAATGCTTCTAATCTTGAAATCCTAGATGTGATTCATACGATGTGTTACTCGATTATGCTCTTGAATACCGATCTTCATCTAGCGGACATCGAGCACAAGATGACTCGGAGCCAGTTTGTCAAGAACACCATGTCGACTATCATACATGCCGTTGCTGATTCTACCCCTGGGGCGTTGAACCGGTCTAGCATCCTCCCTTCAAAGAATGCGTTGCTCAGTCCTACTAGCTCGGAAGCACCCACCCTTAATGATTCTGAGCAGGACAAGTCAAGTTGGAGAGCCTCATTTAACCCACTGCCCCGCGCCGAGTCGTCACTTGGCTTTCATGCCGACTCGGGTACAGGTGGGGACGCATGCGGACCTTTAGTAAAGGCTCCGTTCGACGGCCCTATTCGGGCATGGGAAGGCCAGGTGGAGATTGTCCTCAAAGAGATATATATATCCATTCGTGACGAGAGACTGCCCCTCTTTGGCGCTGATGCAAGCTACCAACACCTTCAGCCACAGACTGGGTTGGGTGTGATTGGTAGGCTCAAGCGCACTCCGAGCGTGCTAAGCAAGGCACCGTCAGAAGGCCAGGCCTCTCTTCGTGGACGGATCAGCGAGTCCACCCGCACCCAAGCGGGTAGGTGGAGCTCGAAGAGCAGGTCGCGCCCGAGACTTGGTAATGGATTCTCTTCGAGCCGCACGAGCTTCGATGACGGAAGCTCGATCTGGAGTCCCTCCGCTTCATCCGCCGCCTGGAGCCGACACTCGCTGGGACGAACACAGACATCAATGTCCATAGACTCATTTGGGTCGGGATATCCTGGCGGCGACTATCAGCAATCCATCGGATTCGCCAATGCGCTCAGTCAAGCTATTATCAGAGATGATTACCCGGTTGCCAACAGCTCTCAGTCCATCATGAGTGACGATTTTCAAGGTGTTCAGCTTCTCGAAGATGAGTCGCTCGAACTTCTCGGTCCCCCTTGGGTCAAGGAGGGCATGGTCACCCATAAGCATCATCTCGATGGCGTCGACAAGAAGGCTAAGGACCGCAATTGGACCGAAGTATTTGCTGTTGTCCAGAAAGGTACCATGAGTCTTTTCTCATTCTCAACCAAATCCATGCGCCAGAAAGCTCGTACCGGCCGTAAGCACGCTGCTGGTGCCGTGGTCGGTGGCGGCAACTGGCAAGAGAATGCCACGAGCCTAGGCTCATTCTCGCTGCGACAGACTCTGGCTTCGTCCCTTCCGCCCCCGGGTTATTCCCGCACTCGCCCACACGTCTGGGCATTGAGTCTTCCTTCCGGTGCCGTGCATCTTTTCCAAGTGGGCACGCCCGAAATTAGCAAGGAGTTTGTTTTGACGGTCAACTACTGGAGCGCGCGGCTCAGCACGCATCCGCTGATCGGGGGCATAAGCAACATAGAGTATGGCTGGAGTGATGCCGTGATCAATAACGCCCTGATTGGAGTTATAGAGGAGCCGGCCATGCCTCAGCGCCCGGGCAGCGCTGCCGCCGGGCGTACGAGCACTCATAGCCGTCAAGGGAGTCGCCAGAGCAGTCTACGTTCGTCATTCGACGTAGGTGGCAACACCCGTACCAAGCTACCGGGCGACCGAATCCATATCGCTGAGTGGTCACCTCCATCACAGTCACTGCGGCCCAGCCAATGTTCCGAGTCTGAGCAGCTCGAGGATTTACTGGCCTATGTGAAATCTGTTGAGGATGAACTACAGCAACACAATCAACTAAGGTCGCCGATGCTCCTAGCGTTTACACCTCGTGGCCATAACGCGGCCAAGGCTATGGCGAATTGGGAGCGCAAGAGCAGCCACCTCCTCCGAGAGATCGTCAAGTTCAGGACGTACGTCGACGGCCTGCAACATGCCACGGAGCGGCGCAACGAGATCTACACCGAACGAGAGAATGCGAGACGAGCAGCCAGGGGGGAGGAGATCGACGACTCGTCAAGCGCACATAGCGATGATGCGGACGTCACGCTCAAACCTGAATAATAGCTCTTTCTCTGGATGAAGAGAGGGAGATCCATCCATGGGATTGTTGACGATAACGACTATTGATACCCGATAGAACGAATTGGCTTTTTTTATTCACTACGAATAATCTTTTTTCTCTCTTCATATATGTATATTTAGGAATTTTTTGAGGATGTCAATGCGGTCGTCAAGACCTCGTTGGATGTATACAGATGAAGCAGAAAAAATGAAATTCACGATTCTTTCTGTGATATGTTGGTTTTGTGCTATTTATATGTTCGTGCTACTTTAAAATAGTATTTGTAATATTGATAGTTATAGTTATGGGTTAAATTATGTTTCTGTCAGATTTAAGTAGATGTAGTTTGAATCAAGTAAGCCAAGTCATTAAATAACCTAACTATTTTTTCCGAATAACTGTATCAATATTACCGTCTATCCAGTATTATATTCACAGTATGCGAAGAGCGAGTATGAAGCTTTTTTTCTGCTTTGTAAATGGATTAAACTTAATATAACCTATCTATTTAGAGATGTAGTTATGGTTTATTTTAGATTTAGCGATTGAAGTAATGTTTATTCATTTTTTTCATACATTTTATAAAATGCCAGAGTCCGAATTCTTAAACAAAGCAAAAACGAAAACATTGACGATTTGAAACAAGCAGGAAGGAAGACAAAAACAACAAAGGAAAGTTGGGTACCTGAGGTAAAACAGACTCATTTCCCTCGTACGTACTTATGTACGAAGTGGCGCCTTCCAAGGAGTAAGTAAGTAAGTCACTTAACCTACCTACCCACCTACTTGCTTAAGTAAGTATCTCAGCACGGCTTTCTCAACACTTGCTAGAATTCCGCACCCGCGCAAATTTGCCCCCTTTTTTTTTTTTTAACTCTCGCCTCGCGTTCGTAGGTCAGCAACATGCGTGTATACTTGAGGTAAATCATGTTACCCAAACTCAGAACAACGTACAAAAGCTCCGGGTCCAGCTCCGCGCGCCGAGGCGCCGCAGGGCCTCGTCGAGCAGGAACAGGAAGGCGGGGCGGCAGACGAAGACGACGACGGCGCAGAAGGCCACCAGGAGGACAAGGCGGAGGAGGAGTTCGAGGACGTCGAGGGGCAGCTCTAGCAGTCTTTGGGAGTGGGACCTGCAGGGAGTGGTGGTGTGCGATTTGTAATCCATTTTGGGTGTGGGTGGTGCGTGTGGGATTGTGAGGTTTTCCTTCTTCCCCTTTTTTTTGGGAAATTATCTCGATTTCTGGGGTTGGGATTGTAGGGCTAGGTGGTAGGTAGGTTAGAAAATAGGGGGCGGTTGGTTATATAGACACGGCGTTTACAAGGGTGAATAGCGGAGTTTGGGAACAAGGATCGCGTGTGAAAGGGTTTGAATTAATATGGGAATGTGACAGAGGGGGAGAAAAAAGAGAATGAATGAATGGGCATTGTGGGAGAGGTTTAGTGCGTAAGGAGTTGTTTTGTTTTTGGCCGGGTTGGAAGGCTGTCTGTAGAGAGACCTGGTCATGAGGACATTCTTGTTGACTTTGACAGATCTCCGATGATTTATTGGTGTGGCAGGCTGTTTTAGGCCAACAGGTACCCGAATAACCAAACTTGGCGCATATAATTGTATATAAAAATCTAAAATCTTAGGCATTCCTAAGTAGGTATAGTACTAGATAGACATGTGTGAAGCAAAGTACCCCATCACCACTTTTACCAAACATGCGTCACGTGCGCTTCCACAAATATGAAGAGCTTCCACATTTGTATATGAAATAAAAGGAGAAAAATGGCATCATCAATCTAGGGGGCGCGTAGAGTTGTTAGATGAGGTGAATCAGCGCAACTATCTCACCACATTTTGCACCAAAGGCTCGAAGCCTTCCTGTCGGGGCAATGCCGGCAAGATCTGGCTCACCCAGCCGATGACCTGAGGGGCAGCGAACATGATCTTGCACCCTGTCGCTGTGACATGCATCTGGTGGTCTTGCTGCGACGAAGACTGATTGAAGCTGCTTGAGACTGAGAAGGGACCCCAGCCCACCGACATGGACCCAGAGTTGTTCTCTGAGCTGAAATGATCCTCGATATGCTGCGTATTCCCACGGAACTACAAAATAGGTTGTCAGGTTAAGCAGGACGAAGAGGTGGGAGGGTCGAGGGCACTAACCTCAAGAGTCGTGTTCGCGGCAACGACGAAAGAAGTCGGGTATGACGGGAACGTGTTATACTGCGCGAGCTCCCTCAACGCCGACGGGTTGGCCGAGCCGACATCCACGCCGCCTTGGATGTTAGCAGCCTGCCCGGCCATGAGGTTCTTGAGGCGTTCGGCCCCGGGGCTGAGCATGATATTGTCGGCGACGTCGAGCTCGTAGTCGTTGAACAGCTCGGCGTAGAGCCAGGGGCGGTTGATGTTGACCACGAGCGCGTCGAACGACACGCTCACGTCGCAGCTCGCCATGTCGGTCTGGCTATCGGACTTGGACTGGGCGTGCGCGTAGCTGCCGCCGGCACTCCATAATCCCCAGCCTACGCCGCCACCGACGCTCATACCCCAGCTGCTGGTGTTGCTGGTGCTTTGCTGGTCCTGGGCGGAAAAGGATGCCGAGATGGAGACCCATGGGTCGCTCTCTCTGCCAGCTGGGTCGTCGTTTGTGCCGCCCGTCCCGCCCGGCAGAGTGACGCCGAACTGCCCGTCGGCTAGCTCGAGGCCCTCAGCGGCCACGACTGATCCAGTACTGCCTGCCTCGGTGCTAGCATCGATGTATACGGGCAGGCGAGGAGGCTGCGCAATCCGCTTCTCTTGAAGCTTGGCCTCTAGCTTCGAGATCTGGTCCTTGATCACATCAATCTGCCCGTCCAACCACGCGAGCACGGAAGTTTTCGAGTCTCCCTCCATTTTGGCGAGTTCTGACTTGGTCAAATTCAAGTGCGCTTCCATGTTCTTCTTGACTTCTGCGTCGAGCTCTGCACGGGCGGTTGCTAGGTCGTTGACGGCAGTCTTATATTTGTCGGCGTCGGTTTTGGATGTGGCGTCCAACCCCGCTAGCTTACCCTCGGCGCTGTACAGTTTAGTGAACGCGGTAGAGAGCAAAGTATCGATATTATCGCTTGGGTTGGTTCCGCCGCCTGTGGTGGTTCCACCGCCGTCGCCGCCTGTAGTAGTTCCACCGCCGTCTCCGCCTGTAGTGGTTCCATCGCCATCTCCACCCTTGACCTTTGGGGGGGCTTCGGGCGCCTGGACCGGAAACGTAGGGACCTTCGCCGTAGTCGCGCTCCGCAAGGCTTCGTATGAAAGCTTGAGTTGATTGAGACGCGCGATTTCGGCCTCGACCTGCTCGAGCGAATACGTGCCGTTGCGCTTAAACCAGTCGCGCGCTTTCTGCTGGCACAGAAGAGCCCAGTTCTTAGGTGTCAGGTTTACGCCCTGGACCTCATTGACGCCGTCTGCATCTACGATCGTGCTGTTGCGTAACGATTCCTTGCTGCTTTCTACCCGCGCCATGATGGACTCCGTGTCAACCATGCCGAAGTTGAATTCCACGTTGTACTTGTGCCCGTTCGAGACCCAGTCCATCTACCAAAGGCCGTGGGTTAGCTAACGCCGATCATCGATCACTGTTATAAGCAAAATCACAAGGGAGAGCTCCGGAGGATAGTGCGAAAGAACGGCAGGATAGAGACAGAGATAATTTCAAAGAGGATACATCCAGGTGTGGCCACTCCTTCGGCCAGCTCTTAGGAAGGAAAAAGAGGAATACTCACCCATCGTCCCTGTACGGCGAA
The DNA here is from genome assembly GCA_022578855.1 of Nemania serpens. Classification (NCBI taxonomy): domain Eukaryota; kingdom Fungi; phylum Ascomycota; class Sordariomycetes; order Xylariales; family Xylariaceae; genus Nemania; species Nemania serpens. Next base: position 10,671 of record MU396864.1, on the reverse strand, counting down.
TTTATACTAATCAGAATTAGTCAGCCACAACAACATCTATCTTGGGATCGAGTCTGTTCAGGGATCCTACTTTACGATAGTTCGCCTGACTCCATTCGTCGTAGCTCTGTCGCTGCTTGACAACATCGGAAGGATATAACGCCTTGGCATCCTGCTGGGCCTTGATCTTGGCTTTATCCCAGGCATCCTGAGCTTCAGCCCACAAAGACTGTTTCTCAATGTATGTTTCAACTGGCGTTTCGCCAGTAGGCTCAAGAGGTGTAGTCAAGTAGGTCATTGCGGCATCATAGCCTTTCTCTCCAGGACTTCGAACCGGGTTCACAGGATCTCCGTCTCGCATTGTTGCCTTCTTTGGCACCAAGCCATCAAGGGCTCGTGAATAGCTTCTTGCCACGCTCTTTCCCGTGTTTCCCACCTGTCATCGACGTTAGAACCACATGCTGCGCCAGAGATAGGGAGTAGTGAGTGGGCTACCATAATATTGGATAGAGGCATAAGACCGTCCACGAGCCTGGCTTCCGCCTGGCGAACCTGCAAAGGCGGGAAGGCAGAATACTCGGCTCCATATATAAATGTACCTCCTTCGCTGAGATCGCGAGTGTCGATGACGGTTCCAGGAATGGCAATCGTCATGTATTGCTCGGGGGCAACTTGCAGTCAGTTATCTCGTTAGTATAGTGATCCAAGCGTCCACGTCCCCATCCCAACTTAGCTCACCTGGTATAGTCGCCGAAATGGCGTTGCGCAATAGCGTGGAGGCATTGGCTATCTGCGTGATGGCATCGGCCTGGAGAGCCTTTGCCGTAACCTCTGCAGCCGACATATTCAACAAGGTGCTTCAGTCAACAACTAGCGAATCGAATGAAGAGAGGTATGAGTAGGACTCGATTACACGTTGTGTCTCTCACAGGATGTGATTGAGAAGATGGAATCCGAGGCGACTCTGTAGGGGTAACGAACGAGTTGCATTCTCTCTATATATAAGAGGCTGCCGCGGCATAACCCCTTTCTCTTCCTCAAATCCCGGGTGGCCGATATAACAAGGATTTCGTGTCGCAGGTTTGGCCACAATCCGCGAGACACGCAGTCACGAGGCTGTTACCGTACTAGCGATAACGATACCCTCTCTTCCGTCACACATAAGCAGTTGAGTATGCGGTCATTTCCTCATCTCCTTTTCAGCAGTTCTGGGTCGTTGAAAACTTCTTTGGTCATCCGTAGCGAGATCACGATGCCCGGGGGTTAGAAACAGCGAGCTAAGCGAAGTATGCGTGTGTTCCTTGTCCTCTGAAATAGGAATAGAACCCATTTATTTTATTTTGAGTTCAATTTTTAATGGCCATGAATCCTTTCAATTTGATATTCCCATTTCATCCTTTAGAGTAGAGCTATGAAAGCTGCTTGATTAAGCATTTAATCACAGTTTGTTGAATCAAGAGTTGCAGTAGATGTGTTGCATTAATTGAAGATTGAGGTCTGAGTACAGTGTGGTAAGGTATCTAGTACCTCACGGATATGGTAGTGTTGAAGAGAAGTGGGGCTGGAGCCATGGAGGCTCCCGGCAGTGGTCACATGACGGAAGGTTATATGACAGGCCCTGCAGGGCCGGCGGAGCAGCTACAGGTTAGTCCGGCCGCTCCATAGGTATATAGACCAGTTAGCGCATATATATCTAAATAAATAAATTCTACCTAATAAATTATCTAAAACTTCTTAATTACTAAAGCTTATAACTTTTACTATTAGCTATTTAACTTATTTTTTTATTAAAGTTATAAGCTTAATTTATTATTAAACTAAATATTTTTATTAAAGCTTTTAATAATTATTAATATAAAAAATTTGTAATTTTATTTTTATTATTTTATTTTAGCTAAAAACTTTTATTTTTAAAGCTTTTTTTTACTAGTTATTATATTTTTTATTATAAAAATAATCTTTATTAATATTAATTATAAAATTAAATATAATTAAAATAACTAGTATAATTGCTTTTAATTTTATACTAAGTTTTAAAGTATATAATTTTAGATTAATTTTAATAATAAAAATATTAATTATATTTTTAATTAAATTTTAGTTTAACTTTTAAAAAAGAAAATTAAAAAATTTCTTTTAAACTAATAGTATATAAAATATTTATAATAATATAAAGCTTAAATATATTTAAAAAGAAATTTTAATTAAAAAAAAATACTAGTTTTAAACTTTATAGCTTTAAAAATAGCTATAATTAAAGCAATTTATAATAAATAGTTTATAAAATATCTAGCTATTACTACTAACTAATAAATAATATTTAATTACTATTTTATAATTTATAACTAAATTATTGTTATAATTAATGCTAAATTAATTAAAATTGTTTTAATTAAGCTTATTTAAAAAAAAAACTATTAATATTTAAGTATTTATAAAAGCTTTAAAATTTTACTTTATTTTATTAAAGTTTGCTACTATAACTATAATTTAAAAAAAATATTTTATTATACTTGCAAAAATATAAAAAAAAAAAGTTAAACTTATAATATAGCATATAAAGTAGCATTAAAAGTTTTTAAAAACTTAAATTATAAATTTTTTAAATATTTAAAAGCTATTTGCTATAAAATTTTTTTTTAAAGTAATATAAGCTAAAATAGCGCTAAATTAAGCTAAAAATAAGCTAGCACTAATAATTAAAAATAAATATTTAAAATAACTTTTTTTAACAATTAAGTAATATAATATTACTTTTAGTATAATAATTTATAAAAATAACTTTAGTAGCAAAAAAAATAGTTTAAAAATTTTTGCTAGCATTAATAATTAAAACTAAAATCTTAATTAAAAAAGTTTTAATATACTAAATAAATCTAGCTAAAGCTTTAAAAATAATATTTTAATAAAATATAAATACTTTTATAAGCTTAAGATTAATTAAACTTACTAATAGCGTTTTAATAAATATAAACTTTTTTAATATATTATAACTAAAAATACTTAGTTTTAGCTTATTAAAGCTTTTTTAAATTTAAATAATATAGTTAAAATTAAAACTTATTATAAATATATATACTAATAAAATTTTTAAGCTTTAATTAAAAAAAATAAATAAAACGTTAAACTTTTTACTAAGAAAAAAAAGTTTATTAAAAGTAATAATTAATAAAAATAGCTAAATAATAATATAACTTTTATTATAATTAATTTTATTAAACTTAATAAAAATAAAAAGTTTTTAAAAATATTTACTATTTTTAAATTTATTAAATATATATTTACTAATAATATAATAATTAATAATTATAATATTTTATATATTATTAATAATAAAAATCTTTTAAAACTTAGTTTTTTTATTATTACTAAAAATAACAAAATAGTTTACGCTAGTATTATTTAGTTTTTAATTTTAAAAAAAAGTAAACAAATTATTAAAAATATTTTTATAAGCATAAAAAAAAACTTTACTATAAATATAGTTTTAATAAACGTTATACTAATTAAAAATTTTTATATTAATATTATTTTAAAAGCTAAACTTATAAAAAAAAATATTTAGTACTATAGTATAAACTATTTTTTTTATTTTAAAAAAAGTATAAATTAAAATATAAAAGTAATAAAACTTTTTAAATATTATAACTTAATTTTTCTTAAATATAAGCCTTTTTATAACTATTTAAGCAAAAATTTAATAATTTATAAGTTAAAAATGCTAGTAGAAATTTTATATAGTATAGTAGGCTTAATTACTGCTTTATTATTTTAAAAAAAAGATATACTGTTTAAACTATTTATAAATTTTTTAAAACTATAGCTAAATATAAGTAATATATAGCACTAATATACCAAGCATTTAAAACAAAAAGCTTTAAAAGCTTTTGCATATATAGCTAAAAGTATAAAAATTAAAAAAATTTTATATATAAAATATAAAATATATGCAAAAATATATATAATAAAAATAGTATTTAAAAAAACCTTTAAATAAAGTATTTTAAAACTATTTTAAAAAATCTTTTAAAATCTCTTTAATTATAAAAAAGCTTATAATAATTCTTTATAAACTTTAGCAATTAAGAATAAATATATAAAAATAATTTAAGCTTATTTATTTATATTAAAAATAAAAAAAAAGATATTTAATTATATAAAGTAGTTTAAATAGTAAATATAGCAATAATATAAGTTATATATATATAAAATATATAGTAATAAAAATAAATTAGTAATTAAAAAGAAATTTAAAACTAAGTACTAGCTTTAAGCTAAAAATTAAAGCTTTAATTTAGAACTACTATTTTTATATACTAAAGAACTTATAAAAACATTAAAAAAGGCTAAAAAAAAGCTTATTAAATAAAGTATTAAGTTATTAAAAAAAGCAAAACTTTTTAATAATTTCTAACTAAAAATAATAAAAGCTACTATATAGCTTTATAATATTAGCCTTTTAAAAGCTTATAATTTTTTTATACTTTTTTATATATTTTATTACTAGTTAATATAATATTACTATTAGTATACTTTAAAGCGTATAAAAAAGCTAATAAGTAATTTATATTTAAACTAAAATAAAATATATACTTTTAAATATAAAGCCTACCTTTTAAAAAAAAATAAATAAGCTAAAAAGAAAAAGTAAGCTTATAAAACAAAATACTAAATATATATTAAATATTTAATAAGCTTTAAAACTACTAATTTATACTAAATATAAATCTTTTAGCTAAAAAAAGTAATTATAATAAAAAATATAAGATTTAATAAAAACTTTTATTACTTATTAAAGCAAAAAAAATTAACTATTAAAATTGACATTTTATTAGTTAATAAAATTAAAATAATAAAAAAGGTACTAAAAGTTTTATTTAAAAATATTAATTTTTTAAAGCTTAAGGTATATAATTATAAAAATATTACTAACTAATTTAAAAATTTTAAAAATAAATTATACTTAACTAATAAGCCTTTTAAAAATTTAATAAAAAAGCAAAAGTTAAAAATAAGTATATTAAATAATTTAGCAAAAAATTAAAATAATAATTATAATATTTAAAAGTATAAACTTATAACTTCTTAAAAGACTTTAAAACTTATTAAGCTAAAAAATAAACTTAAAAATAATTTTAGCAAACAATAAAAAAGCAATTAATAACTTATTTAAGTAGTATATAACGCTAAAAATAAATAAAGCAATAATATATAGCAAGATTAAAATATAAGTTTTTTAAAAGATTTAAATAATTAATTAGCTAAAAAAAAATATACTAAAAAAGTTTACTTTTTAATTAGTTATTTAAGCTAAAAAATCTATAAAAACAAATAATACCTTTTAATAAGCTTTTTAAGCTAAAGAATTAAAAAAAAAATTAATTTAAAAGCTAAAAATAATATAAATTATTTAATTTTTACTATAATAATCTACTTAAAAAATAAAATTAACTTACTAATAAATTATAATTAAAATAGTTTTTTAAAAATATATTTGCTAGATTAACTAAAAACAATATACTAAAAAAATAAAAAGTATTAAATACTTTATTTGGTATTTTTAGCAGCAGTATATTATTAAAAGGCTAATAAAGTTAAAATAAAATTAATATTCTAAATATATAGAAATAAACTGCTTAAAAATCCTTTAAAATATTAAAAAGATTTAGTAAACTATTTATTTAAAAATCTTTTTAAAAAAAACGCTTTTAAAAAAGTTAATAATATAAAAAAGTATAATATTATAAAAGTAATTCTAATTAAAAAAGCAAAGTTAGCTTTTTTTTTGTTAAAATAAGTTTTTACTTATAAATTTAATAAAGCTAGCTATTTAAACATTTATAAAGTAAAACTAATAGTTAAAAAAGATTTTTAAGCTAAGTTAATGCTTTAATTTACTTATATAGTTATACTTATAGCTAAATTCTTTAAGTTTATAATAGTAATTACTGCTTACTTTAATTTAAAAACAAAATAGTTTAATATAATAGCAGTATTTTTAAATACTTTAAAATTAAAAAAAAAACTTATTATATACTTTTTACTAAATAGTTTTTTATAAATAAATAAAGCTATACTTTTTAATTAAGCTTTATATAAGCTTTAAAACTTTTTGTTATTATAGTATTAAAAATTTATAAATATATTAAAAACTTTAAAAATAATTTTTTTAAAAAAAAAGCTTTATTTGTTTTATTTTAAAAATTATTTAATATTTTTAATATTTTATATTAATAACTTTTTAATAATATATTATTAAATTTATAAATAAAAAGTAAAAAAAATTATTTAAAAAATTAAAAGTACTTATAAGCTTAAAAAGCAAAAAGATATTTTTTACTTTTTAAAAATTAAAGTTATTAAAAATTATAAAAGAAAAACTATTATGTTATTATATAATTAATACTTAGAAAAAATTATAACAAAGTATAATTTTATTAATAACTTATAAATACTAATAATATTACTATTATATAAAAAGCTATAAAAATATTTTAAAAAAGTTATAAAAAGTTAAATTAAAATATATTAAAAATAAGTTGCTTTTATATTATATTTAGCAATAATACTTTACTTAAATAAAGCTTTTGCTATAGTAAAGCTATTTTAGTTTCTTATTAATTTTAGCTTAAAATATCTAGTATATACTAAATAAATAATATATTATTTATATAGCTAAAAATATTTAGAAATTACTTTTAATAAAAATAACTTAAAAACTTAAGTACTATTAATAGCAGAAAATATATCGTTTATAAATAATTTAAAGATTTATTAATTATTATATAAGTTTATTATAATACTTTTTAAAAAAGCAATTATATAAAAAATTATAAAATAGTTAATTATATTAACGTTAATAACTAAAGCAGAAATTAAAGTATTAAAGCTTACGGCAAAAAAAACTATAGTACTAAAAAAGCTATTTAAAAATCTTATACTTAATCTTAAAAAAGATTAAATTATTTAGTTAGATAATAAATAAACAATTTAGCTAGTAGTAAAAAAAAACAAATAAATTAGTACTTAATTAAAATATATAAATATTTAAAATATATAGCTCTATTAAAAATGTTAAAAAAGGTTTTTTAAAGTTGTTTACTTATTTATTAATTAAATACTAGCAAATAAATTTATAAAAAATCTTACTAAAGCTTAGTTTAAATATTTTAAAGCTCTAATTAATATATAAAATATATTATATATAATTACTTAGTAATTATAGTTAGTAAAGCTAATTAAACTTTTATTAAATAAGTTATACTTATTAAACTATAACTTTAATTAATAAAATTATACTTTATAAAACTAATTAAATATAAATTAAAGCAACTATAGCTTAAAGATTTTTTAATATGCTTTAATTTAATGTTTATTTAAGCTTTATATATATATAAAAAATATTAATTAAGTTTGCTATAGCAAAATATTGCTAAAAAGTATTTAACGGTATTATAAACAGTAATAAGCTTATTTTTAGTAAAAGAAAGTTTAAAAATAACTTTAAAGATAATATAAATAATAAAACAAAGTTTAATTATATAAAGCTTTAAATGCTATAGCAGCAAATTCTTAGTATTAAATAAAATAAAAAATAAGTTTAAAAATAAATTATTACTTATTAAAGCAGAAATAGCTAAAGCAAAAGCAGAAGCAAAAGCAGAAATAGCTATAAAAAAAGCAGTAATAGAAGTTATATACTGTATAAAAAGCTAGTTATAGCACTTAATAGCAGTAAAACCTTATAAAGCAAGATTTAAAGTAAGCTAAAACTTTTTTTTTTTTTTTTTTAAATCTTGTTACTTTTAGAGCTAATAAAAAAAAAAGTTGAAAAAGTAGCCGCTTTAGCTAAAGCGTTTTTATATAAAAAAGTAACACTAGATTAAAAAGCAGTAAAAATATTAATAATAAAAGTAATAAAAGTTATAATAGTAGTAACAGCAATAAAAGCAGTAGTAATAGTTATAAAAAAAGTTTTTTTAAGCTATATAGCTATATATACTATAATATATTAGTTATTAAAAGCAATTAATAGTTACTACTTATAAAATTAGCTAATTAAAATTATAAAAAAAAATAATTAACTTATTATATTTTTTTGCTTTAAAGCTTTATTTGTAGTAATATTTTTATAATAAAACTTTATAAATTAAATAATAAAAAGTATAACTTTTAATAAACTAAATAGTTAATTAAAAATAAAACAAAAACTAAAAATGCTAACATATATAAGTTAGCATAAATATTTAAATATATAGTAAAAATAGCAAATATTATTACTTATAGTTTTAAAATACTTGCTATTAAATTAACTTTAAAAAGCTAAGTTTAAATAAGTAAAATAAAATATAGCTTATTATTATTAAATAGTAGCTAAATAAAAATAAAGCTTGCTAAAACAGCAAGCAAAAATATTTGCTTTTTTATTATAAATAAAAACTAAAGTTTTTAAAGCAAAAATAGGTATAATAAACAAAATATAAGTAATAGTTGCAGTAGTAGCTATAAAGTATAAAGAAATAATAAGTAGCAAAATAAAAGTTTTATAAAAAAAACTAGTTTAACTAAAAGCTATAATTGCTTGTTTAAAAAATTTATTAAAAGTAAAAGCGTTAAAATAAGTATTTTAAATAAAGCTAAATTAATTAAATAATTATTTTAAAATCTTTTACTAAAACTAAAGTAAATATGCTTACTAAAAATAAAAGAATTAAAAAATAAATTATAGTAGTAAAAAAAAAAACTTTTGCTAAAGATTAAGCAACTAAAAGTACTAAAAAAAGCAAATAATAATAAAGTAACAAACTTTAAAAAAGAAAAAACAATTAAACTACTAAAGAAAGCTTAGTTAACCTTATTTTTAAAATAAATTTTATGCTTATTTTAAATAATAGATAGGCTTTCTATTAAATAGTTAAAAAAAAAAAAAAAGCAATCTAACTTAATAAAAATTAAACTATTATTTTTTTTTGCTTTAATAGCAGCATTTAAAGCATTATTTGCTTTATTAGTAGTAATTATAACAACTTTAAAAATTAAAGCAGCAGAAAAAGTAGCATTATAAACGCTAAATAAAGTATTACTACTTTATAAAATTATTAATTATTACTACTTTAAATAAGAAAAAAAATAGAGTTAATAAATAAAAAGCTATAAAAATAGCTAAAAAAACTAGTATAAATTTTATAAAAGTAATTATAAAAGCAACTAAAACTACTAGCTATATTATTATTATTATTAATAATATAATTTAAAAAAAAGTTAGCTATAATTTAATTATAAAAAAAAGCTTTATAAAAATATATTATATATAAATAAAATCTTTAAAAAAAAAACTTATAAATACAAAATAAATATTTTAATAATTTAAAATTTATAAAAACTTTGTTAATTAATTAAAAGCAATAGGTATAAAATTTTCTAAAGCTACTTATAAAGATTATAAAAAGGCTAAAAAAAAAAAAAAAAAAAGTTACTAATAAAAAGTTTAATAAAATATATTATTTTATTAATTATAAAAAGTATTATTAATTAATACTAACTTTTAATTAGCTAATATATAAATACTAAAGTATATATTAATAACTATTTAGTAACTATATAAAAAAAAAACCTTAAATAGATTTAAAATTTTATATAATAAGGTAAAATTAACAAAATTAATTACTATAAATTATAAAAATTAATAAAAAAAATATATTAATATTTTTTTTATTAAAATTAAAATTTCTATATTATAAATTAAAAAGTTATATAATAGATTTATTATAAGCTAAAAGATTTAAAAAATATATTAAAAAAAAGTAAAACTAAAGCTATAAAAGCTTTTAGCAATAATTATATAATAAAAGATTATATAATAGGTTTTATATAGCTAATAAAGCAGCTATAAGTTAGTTTAGCTGCTTTAAAGGTATATAAACTAGTTAGCATATATATACTTAAATAAATAAATTTTACTAAATAAATTATCTAAAACTTCTTAATTATTAAAGCTTATGATTTTTACTATTAGCTATTTAACCTATTTTTCTGTTAGATAATTACTACTTTTTTAAAAAAAAAGCTAATAATTTTTTAAAAAAAAGAATTAATTATAAAATATTTAAATATTAAAAAAATAATATAATTAACTATATAGTAATAAAAATAATAATAAGACTTTTTCTATATTTTAAAAGATTTACTTATAATTTAATAAGTATATTTTAAAACTAATAATAATTATTTATATTTAAAAGATAATATAAGCTATAATAAAGCAGCTAAATTATATTTAAGCTATAAATAATATATAATATAGCAAATATAAAAATAATAATAAATAATCTATTTATTAATAATTTAGTAAAGCTAAAAATAAAAGCTTTAGCTTATTTATTATATCTAGGAAAACTTAGATACTGTGTTTTATTTTAGTAATATATCTCCGGCTACTTTTTGCTGATTTATTAGCCGCCGCTAATTTCTAATTCTATTACTAATCTTTAATTCTACTGCTAAGCCGCCTATTCTAAGCAAGTTAATATAAGCTTTACTTTTTGCTTTTTATTTTTGCTATATTTATTGCCTGCTACTAAGTTTTTTAATAGCTATATTATTATATAAAGCTTTATAGCAGCTTTTAAGCTATTAATAAAGCTTTTATATATTTATTAGTTATACTTTTTTTGCTTAAATAAGCTTTAAAGC
>MU396863.1:0-43251 GCA_022578855.1 Nemania serpens | reverse complement strand
ATAATATTAAATAAAATATATTAAAAATATTAAAAGTATTTAAAGTTATTATAAATAAAATATTTAAATATATAATAAATATATAATTAAAATAAATTAATAAAAATAATAAAATTAAAAATATTAAACGTTTTAGAAATTATATTTAGTTTAAAAAATGTTTATTTTAAAAGTATTTATAAATTAAATATATAAAATAAGTATTTATATAATTAAAAATTAAAAAAAAAGTAATTATAATTTTAATAAAATTATATAAAAAAGTAAAAAATAAAATAAAAGATACTAAAAGTAACTTTAAATTATTAAATATTTGTTTTAAAAATTAATAAATTTTATATTAGTAAAAAAAAAAAGTTTTAGTTTATATAAAATAAACTATTTTTAATAAAAAAAAGTTTACTTATAAACTAATAACTTTAAAAAAAAAAAAAAATATAAAATTATAACTAAAGTTACTAACTATTAATTAATAAGTTTTTTAATAAAAGTTATAAAATGCTTAATTTTTTTAAAACTATATTTATTAAAATACTATTTATAAAATAGCATTTATTTGTAAATAAAATACTGTTTTATAAAATAATATTTAAAATAACATTATTTATAAAAAATATTATCTATATAACTAGTCTACCAAAATAATATAAAATAAAAATATTATATTTTTACTATAGCATAATATATTTAAAGCTTTTAATATAATTAATAAAAATAAATAATTTATATTTTATAATAAAAAGGTTATTTATTATAAGTAGTATTTTTTTAGTAGCTTTAAACCTTGCGATAGCACCTTTTATAGGCGGTGCCTTAGCTTTAGCCTGCCATTTTTACTATTTTTGCTTTTTTTTTTTATAAACCATATTTAAATAACTATATTAATATTACTATCTATTTAGTATTATATTCACAGTATATAAAAAGAAAGTATAAGGCTTTTTTTGCTTTATAAAATGAATTAAACTTAATATAAGTAGTATTATAAATTAATTCTTTTATATTTAAAAAAATAGTAAAACTATATTTTAATATAACAAAAATTTTTCTAATTAATCTAAAAGTAAAAATATTATAAAAATTGCCTTTTTTATTAATATTTTTTTTTTATATATTTATATTATATAATAACTTAGCTATATATAAAAAGCTTATTATTATAAGTTTTATTAATAATATTAAGTTTTTTATTATAAATATTAATATTAAATATAATTATAAAACTTTTAAAAAAGTATAAAAAATATATAATAATTAAACTAGCAAATATAATATAAAGTTTATTTAAAAAAAAAGCAAGCTTATATACTTTTTTAATAATAAAATAATGCTTTAATAGCTAGTTAATCTTTTTAACAAAATAATTTAATTAAAAAAAAGTATAAAGTTTTTAAAAGTATAATTTAATTATAAGCTAAAATAAAAAAAATATTTAAAAAAGCTAAAAAAAAACTTATAGTTTAATTTTATATAATAACTAAGCTATAAAGTTTAATATAAAATAATAATATAATAAAAATAAAGCAGCTTTATATTATTATTATAAAAAATATATTATTATATAAAATAGTAGCTTAATATTTTAAATTTTAAAGCAATTAACTAAAAAGACTTATAAAGTATTTAGTAGTAATTTAAAATAAATGTTTTAAAAAAACAACTAAAGCTTATAAAGTAATATTTATTAAGTAATTAAAAATTAAATTAATTTTTTTTATTAAACTTATATTTAAATAATAAAATAATAGCATTTAAAAAAATTTAAAAAACTTACTAAATAAAAATATAATAGCTAAAGTAATAAAAATAGTAAGCAACTTAGTATATAAGGCAAAAAAGCAACAAAAAAAGCTAAAACTAAAAAAAGCTATAAATAATAACTAATAGTTTAAATAAAAAGAAATACTAAAAGATTAATTAGTAAAAAGTATAATTATAAAATAAAAAGCTAAATATTATTTTTAAATAAAAGTAAAAAGCAAGATAATAAAAAATAAAGCTAAAAAAAAGCTACTACTTAATATTAAGTAAAAAAAATTTAAATAAAACAAAAGCTTTAACTAAATATTAAAAGCTATTAAAATATAAAGTAGCTATATTAATATAAATTTAAACTAAAAAAATAAACCTTAAAGCTTTTTTTTTATAAAAAAAAGTTTTTTAAATATTTAATACCTTTATATAAGTATATAAAAGCAAAAAAAATACTATAATATATAATTTTAATTTATAACTTTTTAGCTATAAAATAAAAAATATTATAATATAATTTAAAAAGTATACTATTATATAGTAATAAAAACCTTTATATAGTAACAAAAATACTAAAACTAATAAAAGCTATAATAAAATAAATAATAAATACTAAAAAGTTAAATATATATAAGAAAACAAAAGCTATAAAAGGTTAAAAAAAGAAAAAAAAAAGAGTTAAAAATAAAAAAGCTATAAAGAAACTATAGTAAAGCTATTAAAAATTTCTAGTAATTAAGTTACTAACTTATTAAAGTTTTTAAACTTTAATTAAATTAAAAAGGAAAAAAAAAGCTTTATAAAAAAAAGCTTTTTTTTAAAACTTTTACTTTTAATAAGCTATTTAATAAAAAATAGCCTTTTTATAATAAAATATTGTTAAAATAGCTATATATTAGCTATATAAGTGTTTTATTTAGCTTTAATATAATTTTTACTTATAGTTATATATATAGATTTTATTGTGCTATTTAGTTAGTATAAATAAGTTATTTAATAGTAAATTAAAATATCTAATATAATAAAAAAATATAAAAACAAGTATAACAAATAGTATTTATAAACCTTACTAATAAAAAAAATTAGCTAATATAATAAAAATTTATAATAAAAATTATTTATTATTATTAAATACCTTTAAAATTAAAAAATTAAAAAGTATTTAATTTATTTATAATAATATATTTAATACTATTTTATTAAACTTTATTATATTAAGTTTAATCTATTTTATAAAGCAAAAAAAAGGCTTATAATTTCTTTTTATATACTGTAAATATAATACTGAATAAATAGTAATATTAATATAGTTATTTAAATATAGTTTATAAAAGAAAAAGCAAAAATAGTAAAAATAGCAGGCTAAAGCTAAGGTATTACCTATAAGAGGTGCTATTACAAGATTTAAAGCAAAAAAGTCATACTAAAACTTTAACAAAAGCTGCATATATATAAAGGTAAATAAAAGAGTTAAAAATCTTATATAGCAAAAAGCTTATTTATTTCTTTTATTAATTACTCTAACTACTTTAACTACTTTAACTACTTTAATTACTCTAACTATTTTAACTAACTTATAATTAAAAGTAATACCGACAGATAATCTAGCCTTTAAGAAAGTAATTATATAACTGCTAAAAGTAGTAAAAATAAAAGATATCTTTATTACTAATCTAACAAACCTATAAAGGATCTACCTTTTAGAAATATACTACTTAGCCTATTTAAACAATAAATCTTAAGAAAAAGAAAAAATAGCTAAGCTACTATAAATTATATAAGTTAAACTTTATTATAGCTATTATAATTGCAAACTATATTTAAATAACTATATTAATATTATTATTTATTTAGTATTATATTCATAGTATATAAAAAAAGAGTATAAAGCTTTTTTTGCTTTATAAAATAAATTAAACTTAATATATAATTACTATAATATATTATATAAACAAGTTAGCTATATAAGCAAGTTAGCTACTTTTTAGCACTTTTATATATATAATTAAAATAACTTAACTATAATATATTAAATTAATTAAATTTAATTAAATATATTTTTGCTAAATATTTTTATAGCATTTAAAAAGTATATATATTATGCTTAAGCTTGCTATATATTTTATATTGTTTTATATATGCTAGACTAGCTTTTATATAATAATTACTTATATATACTTTATATAAAATCTATTCTTTAACAGCTTATTTAGCTTTAAAATCTTATTTTTACTATAAAGTAAAAGATTTTTTATTTTAAATATATTTATTTTTTATTTAGCAATATTAGCTAAATTTATAATTAATTATATATAGTATAACAACTTTTTTTTCTAATAAATAGACTTTATATATAAGTATAATTATACTTTTTATAACTTAATTAACTATTTTAAGAATTTTTTTTAGTAAACTATTCTAATATTAAATAATTTTTTATTTAATATAGTTTGCTTAAAATTATATATTTTTAATATTATATAAAGTTTATAATTGCTAAAAAAAAAAGTATACTTTAGCTAATAATAATAATTTAAATGGTATTTTAGTCGGTTATTTTGTTTTAAGCTATAAAATAATATAATTTAAATTATATAAAACTAATTTAATGCTTTAAAAACTTTTTTAAATATTTAATTTAGTTATAAAAGCTTTATATGCTAAATAAAATGCTATAAAAAACTATTCTTTTAAAACATATATAATATATATTTATACTAATTTGTTAATTTTTTTTGTATATATATATTTTAGCAAGCTAAAATAACTAATATTAAAAGGCTAAAAATAATATAATAAGTATAAAAGCATATAAAAAGTAATAAAAAGTTTTTTATATATATAACTTAAATTTAATAAAGTAATAGCTTTTATAACTATTAAAAATTAATAAGTAGTAAATACTTTTTATATAATATATAATATATTTATTAAAATACTAAATCTAATTAAAACTTTATTTATTTATTATTTAGCTATTTTTTATTATTATAATAACTTAATTAAATAGTAATTTATTATTTTTATATTATAAAAAAAAATAATATTTTTTTACTAAAATAATATATAAAAAAATAGTATAACTATATATACTAATACTTTAAATAACAAATAACTATTTTTAATTGCTAGCATATATAAATTTTAGTTATTTATACTTATTAAAAGTTATAATAACTATTTTAGCGCTAATTTTTCCTATTATAAAGCTTATTTTATTAAAGTTATAAATATTCTTTTTAATAATTTTAAATTTTTTAATTATTAAACGTATAAATATATACTACTTTTAATATATATTAAAATTTTTGCAAAAGATTTACTAGTAATTAATTTTTTAATAAAAATATATTTAAAAATTAAGTTATTATTATATAAAGTTTAAAGCTTAATTAATACTAACTATAGTTATATTATATATATATAAAAAGAAATTAGCTATATTTTTAATACTATTTAATTAAAAAAGAAATAATCGCAAAATAAGGTTTATTATATAACATATAATAGTTTGCTTTTTAAATTTAGTTAATTTTTATTCGTTAAATATTATTATTAGGCATACTATATAATTATACGTATAGTTAGCTAATATTTTAGCAAAAATATTATATATTGTAGCAGTATATTAATTTAATAATTTTTTATTTTACTATATAGCTTGAAATATAAGCTGTATATTTAATTTATTTTAGGTTAAAAGTATTATTTATTGTTATATAATAAGAAAAAATCTATAATATATATAAAAATGCAAAATAGTGTAAAACTTGCTTATATATAAAACTTGCTTATATAATATATTAGTAATAATATAATATATAATTAAAACTATATATTATTAATAATTTTTTATAAAACTTTTTAGGAGTTTTATGTTTTTATATTTTATTATATTTATAATTACTACTATAATTACTATTATATAATTTAAACTTTAACTAATATATGTTATTATAAGTTTTAAGTTTTATAAATTACTATTTTTATTTTATAAAGTTTATATAATTACTAATTATGTTATAGCTTATTAATTAATAGGCATGCTATAAACGTTAACAGGGCTTATATAATCTTAGCTAGGCTTACTATAAATAAGTAAATGCCTTTTATTTGTTGGATAAAAAAAGGGTAACAATTTTTATATTACTATTTATACTTTTTTTGTTTACTTTATTAAGTAACTTTAGATTTTTTATAATAAGTAGTACTTATTTACTTAAGCTAAAACTAGTTATTTTTTATTACTTATAAAAGAAAAAGATTTTTAAATATAACGTAGTTAATGTTATAACTAATTAAAATATCGTAAAAAATAAAGTATTACTTTTTATAATAACTTAGTTATTACTAATAACTTTATATTAAAAGTAAAATGCTACAAAAAAATAAAAGTTAATAGTATTATAAAAACTAATAATTATAGCACTTTAGTTATACTTAAATTACTTTAAAGTTAAAGTAACTAAAGTTTAGCTATAAATAATAAAATAGCTTAAATAAACTTTAAATAACTATTTATTATTAAGTAAGTATATAACTTTATTTTAAAAAACCTTAACTACTTAAAGGTTATATATAAATCTAATTTATATAAAAACATAATTGGTAGAATTGTTATACTTAATGCTAACAATAATAACTTTAAAAAATTTATAAAATATAATATACTAGTAAAAATTGTAGTACTATTAAACTAAAGTATAAGAAAAAACAACTTTAATAAAGCATATATAGTAGTACAAAAACTTATTAAAACAATTATTTTTGTAGAAAAATTTAATAAATATATATTAAATAAGTTTTTAAAACATATTAAAGCAGCTTTAAAAGCAAAAACTTAAATATACTAGCCTAAAAAAAAAGCAAATATAATAAACTTAAAAATAGTTAAATTATTTAAAAACATAAAACTAAAGCTAAATATAGCAAGCTAAAACAATAGCTTTAACAATAAAAACTTAATATTAGCTTAAATTAATTTACTAGTAATTAAAAAGCTTTAGTTGCTAAATAATATAATTGCTTAAATAAAGCTATATATATAGCTATTACTAAAAACGTTAAATTTAGCGCTAAAAAAAACAAACTTAGTAGCTAAACTAAAAACTATTTTTATTAACATAAGCTATTTTTACTTTAATATACTAAAAAATATTACTAAAAGCTATATAATTTACTATAATAACAAATTTTTTATTTATATAAACGTTTACTTTTAGGTTATATAATTAAAAAAGTAAAGTAGCACTTTAAAAAAAGCTAACCTTATTGCTAATAAAAGTTAAACTTTCTTTAAAAGTAATACCTTTTAATAGTAGTTATAATAGCTATTAAAAATAGATTAGCAAAACTATAAAGTAATTATTATAACTTTTATAAAAGCTTTAAAAAAAATAGAAAATATAACTAAAAAAAGCTAATAAATAATTTTTAAAAAATAAATATACTATAAAAAATATTGCTAAAAGTAACTTTATTAAAATATATACTATAAATGCTTTTAAGTATAAAAGAGCATAAAGTAATACTTTAAATAACTAGCTGCTTATTAAACTATAAAACCTTATTTTATTAAAGCTTTAAAAACTTATACTAAAATTAGAAAATTATTTAATTTTAGTTTATTTAAATAAGCTAAAAAATAAGCAAACAGTTTTAATAAAAAAAGCGTTAATAAATAGTAGTAAAACTAAATACTTTTACTAAAATAGAAATAAAAACAACTTTAATAGCATAAATGCTAACTAGTTTTAACTTAACCTAAAATAAAGCAAAAATAACTAAAATAAACTATAGTAAAAATAAATATAATAATTATAGCTATGTTAACAAAATAACTATAAATACTAAAGCTAATATAATACTTATAAAAGTTATTTCTTATAAAGTTAACGCTGGTAAGCTAGAAATTAAGTGCTATAATTTTCTATAGTATTTAAGCGTTAAAATATATAATTCTAGCGCTAAAAATACCGTATATTAGCGCTTTAGTTTAATAGATAAAATATATAAAACTAGCGATAGTTAAAATACTATAGGTTTAGCTAACAGAAACTTAATAAAAATAAATCTTAAAACTATTTTAATAAAAAAGTAGTTTAAAATACTAATACTAATATTACTAAATATATAAATACGCTTATAAAAAATAGTTTTATTTATTTTAACAAAAGAAAAAAAAAGCTTAACGATAAAGTATATATAGCTATTAAAATAAATAAAACAAAAACATACTAAATATATAACTAAAAAGTAGTTATAAAAAAAAACTAAGTATTACTACCGATAAAAACACCAACTATAATATATTAATTATATAAAGTTATATTTTACTTTAAAAAACTAGCTAACTAATATAAAATATAAAATAAATATAACAAAATTATTAATAAAAACTAAAAAATTACTAAAGTTAATTTTGCTTTAATAATATTAGAGGTTTTAAAAGTAGTTATAAATAGATTACTAATTTAAAAAGGCTAAATAATTAAAGCAAACTTTAAATTTATAATAAAAAAAAAGGTTAAAAAGTAAACAATTTACTTTAAAATTATAATTTAATTAGATTTATTAAATCTAAAAGCAAAAGTATATATAAATATAAGTTGCTTTAAAATTTTTATTAATAAAAGCTTTATTAAAAAATTTAGCAAAAATTTAGTATTTAAAAAAATTAACTTAGTAACTGTTAATAGTATTAAATCTTTTACTATAATTAATAAAAAAGTTATATTTAACTTTTTTATTAAAAAAAAAGTTAAGAAAAGAAAAGTATATAGCTACTTTATAGTAATAGTAAATATACTAAAAAACCTAAAACTAAAAATGCTAATTAAAACAAAATTTATACTAAAATATAGTATTAAAATCGACTTTATATATAAAATATATATTTTCTAATTAATTTTAGGTATAAAAGTATAAAATAAAGCAAAAATAGTACTACTAAGCAGAAAACTTTTTAAAAAAGTTATAATAGCTAATAAAGCAGTTATACTAGCTATAATAACTACTTTTGTTAATATAAAATTTATTAACTTATTAAAACTAATAAATAAAACAAATTATACTACAAAATTATACTATTTTTAAAAAATATATAATATAGCTTATAATTTAATAATTAATAAATATACTTTAAAGAAAGTTATAGTATATAACTTTTATGCTTAAGCAATAACTATTAGTATAAATAAAAAGTTTAGCACTATTTATAAATACTAAAGCAATAAAACTGCTTAGCTAGCTAAATAAGCAGATATAGCATACTATTAGAAAAACAATTTTAGTAAAATAAAATAAAAAAACAGAAAAAAAAACTTAAATATACTAAATAAAAACCAAATTAAAGTATTTCTGTTTAATACTACGCTAGTTATAACAAACTTAAAAATAAAAATACTATTTTATAAAATATTCTAACTTATAAATGTTATTATAATTAAATTAAAAGCTAAAGTAGTAATAATAGCAAGCAATTTAAAGCAAGCTATTATAATATAAGCTATTTTTAATAAATATAACATTTTTTATAACTAAAAAATAGTACTAATGCTAAATAATTAGAAAATATAAGTTGACTTTATAAAAAAATAGTAAAACTAACTAAAAATAGTTAAATTATATTTACTAAAAGCAAAAAATTGCAAATTTCTTAATAAAAAATATAACAAAATGTATACTTAAAAGAAATTAGTATTTATAAACAATCTAACTTTAATAGCTTGCTTTATTTTTATTATTTAAAAAATAGTTAGTAAGAACAAAAAAAAACAACTTATTATTAATTTATAACTATTAAATAAAATTATAATACTTAATATATATTTATTACTAAGTTAAAATAATATTATAGAAAATATAGTTAGTAAAAGATTTTTTATATTGCTTAATATATTAAGTTTTTTTTTTAACTATTAGTATACCTAAAATATTGTAATAAAATAGTTATTATTAGCCCTAAAAAGTTAAAATAATTTAATATAGCACTAATAAGGTTTTAAAATTTGCTAGCTTTTATATAATAGTTTATAAATTAACTATTTTTTACAATATATAATTTTGCATATATATATATTAATAATATTATTATTTTTAGCAAAAGCTTTAAGTAATATATAATATATTTTAAAAAGTATTTAATATATTTAATAAAGCATAAGTATATATTAGTACTAGTAAGTTTTTTGCTGCTTTTTTATCTATTAAACTACTTAAATATAATATTAATAGTAATAAAATATTTAAAATAAATAATAAAATTAAAGCTTTTTAAAAATTATTAATACTAAAAATGCTAGATATTTTAAAAACATATATTAAAATAATAAAATAGCTGTACAAAAAGATTATATAGTTTAACTATAAGGTTAAAACTTTATAGCAAAAGAAAATAAACTTACTAGCAAAAATATAAAGTAAAAAAGCTTTACTTATAAATATATTAAAGCCGATATAATAACTATATATATTAAAAATAAAATTTAAGCTAATAAATAAAGAAAAAAAAAGCTAGCAAGTATTATAAAAATACTTTTATATATAATATATTATATATTATTATTAACTAAATAAAGTTTTCTTTTTAAAAATAAACGCTTGCAAAAAAGTATATAGCTTAATAACTTTTTAATTAAATAGTAACTAGAATAAAAAATTAATCTTAAGAAAAAATATACTAACTTTATAGATTAAGCCTATTTTATTTATATTAAAACTTATTAATAATATTAAAAAATAATATAAGTTAACAAAAAATAAAATAGCAGCGTTAATATAAGCTTATAAAAAGTTATAAAAAATAATATAATTAAGTTTAAGTAAAGTAAACATTTTAATAAACTATATATTAATAAAAGAAATTATAAACTATATATTATTATAAATAATAAATCTTAACAAAGTAAATCTAAAGCTTGCTAATATTACTAATTATTTTTTATAATTTTAACTTAATATATATTATATTTTAGAAGTTTTAAACGTAATACTAAATGCTTTATTAAAGTTATTTTAAAAATTAAAAAAATAGGTATACGTTTAACAAAATAAATTTAGCGCCTTAAATAACATTTAAAATAATAATACTTACTAAGCATACCTAGCTAAAAAGAACTTAAAAAAGCTAAGCTAAATAAAATTAATAGCTATTATTAGTAATACTTTTTAAAAAAGAATTATATAAAGGTATAAAAATAACTATAAGTATAATAAAATTATTAGATTTTTTATAAACTAAAAAAAAAAAATCTAACATTTTAAATAAAATACTATAAAATCTAACAAATACTAAAAAAATATTGCAAAACTTTTCTAAATAAATAACAATTTCTTATACTATATTATATTTAATAAAAAAAAGTTATTATATTTTTTAGCATTATATATTAAAGATATTTTTAAACTAATATATAATAAGTAATACTATTTTAAAAAAAAGCAAATAATATATAACTTTAAAAGCATTTATTTTTTTAGAAAAAAGTAAAACGTAAAAAAGTTTATTATATTTTATAATATATATAAAAATAACTAAGTTAATAGATAAACAAAGCTTAAAAAACTAATGCTAATTAAAACGCCAACTATTTCTTATTATACTATTACTATTAATTTTATTATAGATATATTAACTATTAAAGCTAAATATTTATTTTAAAGTATTTTAAAACATAAGTTTTTTAATACTTTAGCAATAATATTTTATAAAAAAAGTAAAAAAATAATGCTAATTTCTAGCTATATAATATATATAGTAAAAAACTAGGCAAAAATACTGCTTAAAATACTATATTTATATAATTAGAAATTTCTAGCAGCTATTATTAGCAACTAAAACCTAAAATTTATATTAAATTTATAAAAAAAAATCTATGCCTTATTAAAAGTTAACCTTTTTATATTAACAGTATATTATTTATAAATAAACGGCTTATTAAAACAAAAAAACTAAGTTATTAAAATTGCAATATATTTTTATATAATAACTAACTTTAACGTTAACTAGGTAGAAATACTGCCTGCTTTATAATACTACTTAAATAATACTTTATTAGTTATAATTAGCTAATTACTAAATAAATTAGTGCTAAACTTTTAACTAAAATTAATTATTAACTTATTAAATTAAAAAAGGGTACTAAAGCTAACAATAAGGTAATTAAGGTACTAAAAATAAAATATGCTTAAAAAGCTAAATATATTGTTAATATTGCTAATATAATCGCTAAAAAATAATATAACAATAAGTATATACTGCTTAAATTTAATAAAAATAATATAGTATATTTATAATTATACTAAAAATACTATTTATTTAGCAAGCTTAAGCAAAAGTAGTTACTAATATAAGCAAAACCTTTTAAAATTTTAAAAAGAGTAAGCTTGCTAATATATAAGCTAAACTTTTTTAACAACTAGCGCGTCTACTTTATAGTATTAGTTACTTAGCTATATAAGCTAAAACAAAGAAAAAACCTATTTAAAAGAAAAAGTAACCCTTTAGAACTAATAGTAGTAAATAAAACTAAGAACTATTAAAAAATTAAAAAAATAACGCAAAAAAGGATTAAGTTTTTTAATAAAAAGCTAAGTATAAAATATACTATTAAATAGCTTAAATAAAATTATAAATATAATTAAACGTTTAATAAAAAGAAATTATAAATAATTGCTCCTAATTTAGTTAAAGGTTATAAAAAAAACAACAAAGTTAATTAAAAAAAAAAGTTTAAAAAAAAGCACTTACTTTTTAATTAAACTTTAACTAAGTAAGAAACTCTCTAAATAAAAAAAATATTAAAATAAAAGTTATGCTTTTTAATAATACAAATAAACTTAAACTAAAAAAAAAAGCTTATAAAAAAGTTTAAAATAATAAAGGAATAATATTATAGAATTTATAATAAGTTATTTAGCAATAATATATTTGTTACTAAAAATTTTGCTTTTATTTTAAATTATAATAGCAATAAATAATTTAACAAACCTATTAAAAAACTAAATAAGGCTTGCTTTATATTTATAATAAAAGCTAGCTACTCTTAGTAATAACTTAATATATATATAATACTTAGAAATTATTTTTAAGTTTAAAGTTATAAAGTATAAATATTATATAAATACGTTAAAAAAAAAGGTTTAATAAAATAACAAAAAAAAGAAGTAAAAAAAAGTAGGACTACAAAATAGTTTATACTATATAATATTAAGTATATTAAAATTTTATTTTTTTAAACTTTTTCTTTTTCTTTTTTTTTTTTTAACTAATTTTTTTTAAAAAAGTTAGTTTGTTTTCTTTTTTAAATAAGTTAAATAAGTTAGCCTTACTTATACGCGCTAACTTTAGCTAAAATATTTAATAAATTAATATACTTTTAGTAACTATTATATATTTTATGTTAATTTATATACCAAATTAAATAATAATTTTAATAAGCATACAAATCTTTTTCTTTAGCAATAATAACTAAAAGAATATATAAATTGCTATTTTTATAGCTTTTTATAACTTAGAAATTATAAATAAAAATAATAATATAATAGATATTTTAAGCGTTATTAAAAAAAACATTAAGTAAGATTTAAATAATAGTTTATTTTTTTAAGTTAATATTTTAAAAAACAAAAAAAAACTAATTATAAAAATAAATAAGCTTTTTAAAATAAATAACGCTAAATATATTACTAATAATAATAAAAAAAAGATTATTAATAAAAGCAATTTTTTAAAGATTTGTAAAATTATAAAATAGCAAAAAGCTAAAGCTTTAACTAATATATTTATTTTTATTAATAATAATTAAAATAATAACTTTAGCAAAAACCTTTTTAATAAAAGTTTTAAAAATAATATAAATAATATTATAAAAAATGTTAATAAAACTTTAGCAAAAAATACTATAATTACTTTAAAAAAAGCTAATACTTTTTAGAAAATAAAAATTTTTACTTTAATATTTAAGCTTAAAAATAATACTAAGTTTAATACTAGTATTAATACTATTAATATTTAAATAAATATAAGTAATAACGTTTAAATCGTTAATATTTATAAAATAGGTTGCTTAATTTAAATTAATAAATCTAATAATAATAAAGTATATATTAAAAAAAAAATAGCGCTATTAAATTAAATAAATTAAATAATAAAGTTGCTATAACTTTAAGTAAAATTATTTTTATAGCTGCTACTAAATATGCTTTAGCTAGCTATAAAACTATTAAAAAATAGCAAATTTATAAAAAAGCTTTTAAAAAAGCTAAAAAGTATAATAAAAAAAAGTGTTATAAAAAATTTAACAATATAATTAATAGTAATAATAATTTATTTTCTAAAGCAAAAAACGTTAAAATAACTAGTATTAAAACTATTTTAAAGAAAGTTAACCCTTATAATAGTTTTAAATATAATTGCTTTAAACTTTAAAAACCTAAAAAGTATAAAAAATATATTCTCTTTATTAAAAAATTAATTATAAGTAATACCTTAAAAACTATATATTATATAGCTAGAAAAATTTAGAAAAATAATAAACTTTTTTTTTTAATTATTTAAAAACTTAATAAAATTTTTATTTAAGTTATTATAAACTTAAACTTAGTAATAGTATAACTTAAATATATTAAAAATATTAAAAATAAATACTAAAACGCTAAATTATTTATTAAAAAAAAAAAACTTTAGAAATTTAAGCTGCTAAAAAAAGTAAGCATACTTATATGCTAATATATAGCTAAAAAAAAAAGTTTTAACTTTACTATTTTTAATGCTTTTACTTTTTTTAAAAAAAGTAGCTTAGTAAAAATTAGCCCTTTTTAAAAATCTGTTATTAAAAATAGCAATAGTATTATAACTAGTATATATTTTATATTAATTAAACATATTAATAAAATTAAAACTGCTTATATAAAAAAACGTAAACTTAATTAAATAATAATAATAATTAAACTTATAATAGTTAAAAAGTTTGCTTAAAAAACTAAAAATAGTATTATTAAGTATATAAATATTTTATTTTATTATATAAAAAATAATTTTATAATTAAAATTAGTAAAGCTTTATTTAAAAATAACAATTTAACCGCCTAAATTAACAGCTTATAATAGAAAATTTAAAGCACTTGTCTACAGTCTGTGGTTGAACCGCCGCGCCAGTATTTAACAGCCACACGTCCGCCACGCCAAACCGACGCGCCGGTCTCATCCGTGTAACCGCGACCGCTACTAATGCGCGCGCGGTGCGACGCGAACCGCCGCCCGCCCCGCAGAACCGCTGCTGCGGTCCTCTGCACTTTGGCAAGCCACGGCAAACCACCGACCAAGCCACGGCCCTCTCGACGCGTCGGGGCGGTCGCGAACGCGCCCTGCATTAGCGGCCCTTGCCACAGCGCGTCGAGGTATCGCAAGTCGCGCTACCACCCTGGAGCCTGTCCGCGAGGCCGGCCGCGATGTCGCGATACCCGCCGCCACACCCCTTCTACATCGTGACTTTTGCTGTACATCCTGTACATCCCCCTTCCTGCCACGACCGCCTCGATAGCCTCGATACATGGCCCCAACGCGCGTTACGGGTACATCGCCGACACGCCACGGCGCCCGCACAATCGAGGTCCCTTGTACGCACCCCATGGCACCTCGTGGCCCAGCCCCCCGGTATGGCTACATCGCCGCCCACCACCACATACACCTAATTGAGGCTATTCCCAAGGTCTCCTGTACACCTACAACTACGCCCGTATACACTACCACATACCGCCGCACACACATGCACCACCACACATGCACCACCACACATGCACCACCACATATACACCACCACATACACACTACATGTACTCAATTGAAGCTATACACATACATGTACTCAATTGAGGCTATTCAGAGGTCTTATGTATATCCACTACCAACACACACATACTATGTACATATACCACTACACACCTTGCCAATTGAGGCTATTCCCAACGTCTCCTGTAACACTACTACATACATGTACCACCTACATATGCATTACCACACACACCTCACACACATGCACCACCACACATACACCACCACATACACACTACATGTACTCAATTGAAGCTATACATATGCACCACCACATACACACCACCACACACACACCACCACATACATACCACTACACACACATACTACACTAACTACATCATGTACTCAATTAAAGGTATTCAGCATATTGTTAAGCATTAAATATATCTATATACTTACATATACTGTAACATATAATGTCTCCTCTCCTATCTACTACCTAATTCTACTACCTACCTATGTTGAAGTAGATAACTCAGTATATCTATCTATTACTACATGTATGTAGGTACCTAGGTATATCGCCATCCAATACTACTAATACATAGGTATGGTACAAACTACTACCCCGCATCTTACCTACTTGTAGGAACTGCTATACCGCATCTACCTAGGTACTGGTATGAACTGCTACCCCACATCTAAACTCTTGGTATGAACTGCTATCCCACATCTTACCCACTGGTAGGAACTGCTGCACCATATCTCACCCACTGGTATAAACTGCTACCCCGCATTTAAACTATTGGTATGAACTACTTTGTACCGCTATTTGAACTTGTGCCCCGTATTTACATCCCTAGGATCTACTTTGTACCTACCTATATATAGGTACCTAGGTAGCATTAAAATACCTGCATATTTAATTACTTAATATAAATAGACTTTAATTGCTTAATACTAATAGCTTTTAATTGCTTAACACTAATAAACCTTTTTAATTGCTTAATATTAATAGCTTTTACTTATTTAACGCTAATAGCTCTTACTTATTTAACGCTAATAGCTTTTAATTACTTACCGCTAATAAACCTTTTTAATTACTTAATACTAATAGCTCTTACTTATTTAACGCTAATAGCCCTTAATTACTTACCGCTAATAAACCTTAATTACTTAATACTAATAGCTTTTAACTACTATAGTATAATACTAATAGCTTTTAATTGCTTAACTATTAGCTTTTAATTACTTAGTACTAATAGCGCGTAATTATAATACTAATAGCCTTTAATACAGCATTAATAGCCCTTAATTATAATACCGACAGCATTATATAATTTTAGTTAACTAATTTATAAGTATACTAATAGTTGTTATAAATAGTTTTTTGCTATAACTACTTAGGCTTTTGCTAGAACTAACTAACTTTTCTTAAACTAACCGACTTTTTTTATATTAACTCTTTTTTGCTATAATTTTATTAAGTAACCCTATATTTTAATTCTTTATTATAAAGGTATTAAAACTTTTTTTAATTACTTTTTAATATATAATAAAGTTTTTAGCAAATATTTAGCAGTATAACTTTTTTAGCTATATAAACCTTTTAGCTAAAAGTATTTATATTTAGTAAAAAGTTGCTGTTAAATTCTCTTTTGTTTTTATTTTTATTAACTTTTTTTATTTTTTTGTTATTATTATTATTTTTGCTATCTTTGTTATTATTATTGCTATTGTTATTATTGCTGCTGCTTTTACCTTTGTTTTTGTTGTTATTTTTGTTATTATTATTATTATTGTTATTATTGTTGTTATTATCGTTATTATCGTTATTATTAATATTATTGTTCACTTTTTTAACAGATATATTTGTTTTATCTTTGCTTTTTTAAGCCTAATAATATTTTATATACTCTGCTTTTTTTTGAGCTTATTGTTTAGCCTGTTTTTTCTTGTTTTTTAAAAGCTTTATTATATACTATAACATCTTTTAGCTATTTTTAGCTTTGTTAAATACTTTATAAGCTATTATTAAGGCTTTTTTTAGCTTATTTTTATTTTACCTATTTATTAAGCATAGCTTATAGCAAAAAAAATACTTTAAACTTGCTTAACTTAATATTTTCTTATTTTATATTATGCTAATTTTTATTTCTTATGTTTTATTGTTTAATAAAACGTAGAAAATATATTTATTGCTTATACTAGCTAATAAAATCTAAAGTCTAATATTGTTTATAAATTTACAAATATTAAATACAATAGTAGCTATTTTTTAATAAGCTTTTTATTTAGCAGCTTTATTTTTAAGGTTAATTATTTAACTAAGCTTTTTAGCTTCTTTTAAGGTAAGTGCGTTAATAATCTAGTTTTAAATTACTGTATTTTTTACGGTATTATTATATTTAGCCTTTATTTACTATAACGCGTGCTTAGTAGTTAAAAACTATTTATTTTATATAAAAATGCCTACAAAGTAGCTAAAGCTAAATAAACTTTAGTTGCTATAAAAGCAGACAAAATTTATACCTACAAATATATGTTTTTATACTAGCTACTCTTTTTTCTTCTTTTTAATTATAATTTTTTGCTTAGGTTTTTTATGTTTTTAACTTTTCTAACTCTTTTTTATAAGCGGCTTCGTTTTCTTTTTATAGCTTTAAAAAAATACTAAAACAACGTTATCTTAAGGCTTTAATAATACAAACTTTATGCTGCTGCTACCGTTATTAGTATTAGCCTTATCGCTAGTGTTATCTTCTTTTTTAACTAGCTTCTGCTTCTTTATTTTAATTAAATTAAGGTTTAAGCTATTGTTACACGTTTGCTTCCTAGTTTTCTTTGTTGCGTTAAGCTTTGCTATATCGGCTTCCTTTGTTATATTAGGCTTTTTTACTATACCGGGCTTCCCTGTCGTATCTGGCGTCTTTGTTACATTAGTTTTTTTTTTGGTTTTTATCTTTAGCTTTATTTTCGGCTTTACCTTCGGTTTTATCTAGCTATCCTTAGCTGTTAACGCTTATTATTAGTATATATTATACTATAATGTATATATTAGAATTATATAATTTTAAACTTGCTTTTTCCTGTAGGTAGGCCGACTACTTACTCTTGTTTGCGACGGGCTTTATGCTGCTGGCTTTTGTACCGCCGGCCTTTGTACCGCCGGCCTTTGTACCGCCGGCTTTTGTGCCGCCGGGCTTTGTACAGCCAATTTTGGCCGAGTTTGCACCAGAGGCATTCGAAAGGCTTGCCTATAACTATTTCTTAATGCTGCTAGCACCGGCTATAAAATTGCTTACAACTAAGTTTATATAAAAGCGTATAGTAGGGCTAGCTTTTAGTTTCTTTATATAACCGATATTGTTAGTATTAGTACTATAAAACATTTATAAAGGCTATTTTAAGGCTATATAACTCTAAGAAAAGAAAAGGACGTATAAGTAGGCGTTTTTGCTTAATTTGCTTTATTTATCTTTTTTTTTCTAGGTTTTAAATCGCTTTAATTACCTGCTATAGCTAACTATGCTATTATTAAGAAAAATAGTTAACAAATTAAACTTAAAAATAAAAGGTCGTAACTAGCTTTAATAAAAAGCAGAAAACATAAAATAAAAAAAAAAGTTAAAAGCTTTAGTATTACGAGTACCTTATTAAAATAAGAGTTAGTAATTATTAAAAAGTAGTTAAAAGCTAAAGTATTTTGTTATAACTAGGTTTTAAGTTAGTTATTAATTCTTAATGCAATAATATAAATTAAAAGTATTTATAATTATTATTACAAAAAATTATAACTAGTAAAAGCTTTTTTAAATTTATTTATTTAAGCTCTAGATTTTTATTTTTATAATAATATAATCTAACTATTTATTTATTTAATAAAACATATTAGTAATTATAAACTTACGTAGTACTACTAGCAATTTTAGGTATTAAAGTACTTATAACTACTTACCTGCTATAGCTAGCAACTATATATACTTAGGCAAAGCACTGTTTTATATAAGAGCTTTTAAGTATACACTTTTTTAAAGTAAATAGTTTGAATTTTTAGATATATTTTTAAAACTAAGTAATTTAACTAGCTAATTACTTATTATTTATAAACTATATATATATACCTTTTTGCCTACGTAGGTATTAAGTATATAGTATTTATATGTTTTATATACTAAGGCTTTATTGCTTATTGCTTGGTTTTCTAAGGCCTGCCTCGTTTTCTTTTCGTAGATATTACAACATTTTATGCTTTATAAAACGCTAATAGCAGTAGTATAACATTAATATACTGCTATTTAGCATATATTTATAGCTACAATATCAAAATAGCCTTTAAATTTAGATTTAAAATCTATAATAAACAATAGCTACTTAGTAAGTTTTTTATTATAAGATTTTTATAAAAAATAGTAGTATTTAATATATCTATACTTATATTGTATAATAGCTCATTTTTTAGTTTTATACTGCTTAATAGTAAAGCTATAGTTTTTTCTGCCGAATTAAACTTAAAGTTTTTAACTATTTTGTTTATATTTAAGTTTTAAGCATTAGCTTTAAAGTCGTATAACTAGGCAGAAATACCGCTAGGTTTATTAATAGCTTCTACTAATAGTGCTATACTTTATGCATTAATATTTGCTATTAAAACATTTATTATTGTTTACTTTATTACTGCTAAATCTATTGCTTTTGCTATAGTTGTTTTCGTATTTGCTTTTTTATCTTTTATTAACTAGCTTAGGCTAAAAAGTTCCTTAAAAACGGCCTAACTAACTAAGCTTAAAAATTAAAATATCTTACTCTGCTTATTTTTTTATAAAGCGACTATATATTCATTTAGTCTATATAACTTAAGCTATTTTATATGCTTTTATTGCTTTTTATAGTATAGTTATGCAATTTTATATACCGTTATTTAATTAAGTACTTTTTTGACTTTTCCGATAGCTAGATTTTCTTTAATAATCTATTGCGCAAATAAAGTCTATAGAAGCTAACATTATATATCGTTGTTTATAAATACTACTAAGAAAAAAAATATAGTTACTTGCTTTATCGTTAACTTAAGCAGCTATAGATATATTATAAGGTTTATTATTTCTTTAAATAGAGAGCCTAATAACGATATATACGTTAAAATCGCTATATTATAATTCTATATATAATAATAACTAGCTGCTTTTTTTATTTAGTAAATAAGCATATTAATATAAGATATTTATTAGTTAAATAAAGTTAATATCTAAGTTTTTTGTTTAAGTATTTATTATAGCAATATTACCTATATTTTATACCTTATAAGTTAAAGCATATTAATAACCTATTTATTAAGAAGTTAGTATTACTATTATTCCTAAAATACTTTTTTAATTATATAATCCGAAAATATAACTATAAAGCCAGAAAGGCTAAATTTATAGGAATATTAAAAGCTAGGTCGGCATAATAATTAAAAACTGCTTTTTATCCGTATATTTCTAGCTTAGCTTATAAAGTACTAATATTAAAACTAGAAAGCTATTATATAATTAATAAAGCTATTTTGCTTTTATTTTTAGCGTTAAAAACTTAGAGTTAGTAGCTGCTTAATATATTAAGTATAGCTTGTTATTTTAAACTTTTTCTAAAGCCTTACTTATCTTTTTTACTAAATAGGTAAGTCGGCTTATATTTTTGCTTTTATTTACGCTTAGCTTTTTCTTATATTATATACTTTTAAGTATATTAAAGCCTTAGCCTAGCTTTACTATATAAAACTATAGAGTATTAAAATTTACGATATTAGAGTTAAACGCTATAGCTTTTTTTATTACCTAATATATCTTTAAATTTAATTTCTATAGTAATTTAAGCAGGGTATTTTGTTGCATTTTTAGCTTATAAATAAGCTTAACCTTATTTATTGTAACTACTAGTATTGCACTGTTAGCATTTAGATTTAGGTATACGTTGTAGTTTCTAGAGTTAAATAGCTTATACTTATTTGCGGCCGACCTATCTACCGACTTATGCTTAATAATTGTGCTAGATCTTAGCCTGCGTACAAGGAGTTTATTCTGTATATCTTTTACTAAGCTTGCGTACGCTAAAATATCTTAGTATAGCTTGCTATACTTTGTTGCAAAATATTTAGCGTTAAAAACCTGCTTTTGCTTGTTGTCCGCTCCTTTGTTATATATTTTCTAGCTAGGAGCTAAGAGCAGGTAGCTTGCTATAGTTTTTAGGTTCTTAATTAGTAGCCTGCAATCCAAAATTAAAAGTCTTTGATATTGCATTACTATTAGCATCTTATACCAGTTAAAAGCTTAAATATTGTTAAACATAGGACTATTAACTATTATAAATCCTTAGTTAATATTTACTTTTAGCTAAATTAAAACTACTTTAACAGAAAAAGACTTGCCTTTATTGTTGTTATTAAAAAGAGCTAACTAAGGCGTCCTAAGTATATTAACGTTTATATAATGCCTTTTATTATCGGAAAGCTTTTTAAAGGCCTTATTACTAATATTAAAACATTACTGCTTAAACATATTATATAATAAAATAAAGGTAAACGTTTTAACCTATTTTTTTAAACGTTATTAGTTACTAAAACATGCTTAGCTTTTTTATCCTACTATTTAAAAAAAACCGATTAACTTACCTATTTAGCACCTTTTGTATTAGAGGTAACTTATTAGTAGAACTTTTCTATACTTAATACTACTTTCTGCTGCTATAAAAGCTTGCTAGTTATACTATCGCTTATTAAGCCTAAAATTATTAGCATTATTAAGTTTAAGCTAATAATCTTTTAGCTTTTAAATATATAAACTATTAAAAACGCTCTCGTTAGCACTAGAATTGGTTTATAGTTAGCATTTTCTAGCTATCCTTAATATAGCAACTTTTTATATACTTTTGTTTTATTTAGTACTATGTAAAGCTTAGCTATAAAAATGTTAATAAAACTACGCTTTATTTAATAGTTATTTTTATATAAAGCTAAAAATAGCTACCGATAAAGCTTCTTAAATATATTTATTATATCGATTGTATTATAATTATTAAATCTAGTTATACTGCCTGGTTTAGCTATTATATCGTTTAACTTTTTTATTTTGCTAACTGTATATACTTTTTTATTGCTAGAAATCTTTTTAGACTTACTTAACGCTAATGTTGTTAAATCCTATTATACCTTACTTTTTAAGGCGCGTTTTTGTACCGCTAGCTTTATTATAAATAAAAATATATCGTTAAAGTCGGCCTATTTATAACAAAAAATAATTAGAATAATAAGTTTAAAATTATATAATTATAAAAGCACTTTAATAATAAGAAGCACCTTTTAATAAGAAAATTACTAAGCTAAGTAGTATTTTATAAGTAATAAAATAAGCATAAAAAAAGATAAAACTTATAAGCTTATAGCGTTTTTTTAGCTGTTATATTAAATTTGCATACTTTATATTTTCTATACTTTAAAGCAAAGCTATATACTTATTAAGTTTATATAAAATAACTACTGCCGCCTTTTTTAGCATATTAAAATACTTTTTCTATATTGCTTTTATTTCTTTTTTAAAAGACTATATATAGTTTTCCTAGTTAGCGTTATAGTTAGAAAACATAATTTCTAGTAAATCTTTTAGCGTATAAATCTCCAGCGTAGCAGCGCTTACTTCTAATATATATAAGTCCTATTTTTCATGCAACATATATTTCGGTCTCAAAAGTAATCCTTTTTTTAGTAGCTATAAAACATTAGCTATAGCTTCTCGCCTGCTTTGCTAAACTAAAGCTTTTTCTATAGTTTACTAATAGTAAATTACTAAGGTTGGCCTGGATTGCCGGCGTATTTTTATAAACTAGTAGTCTTTAAATAATCGCTTTATAGTTACTTAATTAAGCATAACTTTGCCTTAGGCCTAATTTTCTATTAAAAACCTCTAATATTTAGAAAAATTTAAAGTAAGCTTATTTTTAATAAATTTTAAAGTATTAGCTTTTATGATTTATTATATAGTTATAATCTAAATAGTAATTATATATTTACTTTTAGTTTTAGTGTTACTATATATAAGAAGTACTTTTTGCTAGTTTTTAAAAAAGTATATCTAGTAATTGCTAGGCTTATTTACTTCCTTAATTGCCTAAAAAAGCGCTATATATTATACTAAGCTATTTTTTCCTTTTATATTTTTATTATCTATGTAGTATTAGTACTTTTTTGTTATAGCAAGATATAATATAAGCGTATGTTTAATTAGCCTAGCTATATAAGTTAGCTACTTATTTACCAATTATACATAAAATATAACAAACGAAATATAATACCGCTATATTAACTTATTTTTATTATTAATATAAAAGTTTATATACCTTATATTAATAAAGCGTAAAAAGTTTAATATTTATTAGCTGCAAAAATATATATTTGTTATATTAAAGATTTATATATTTTCTATTTCTGTTTTTTAATATGCCTTTATATGCTATTTCTTTTTTAACGCGGTTGTATTTTAAAATTAAGTATATAGCGTGGAAATCTCTACGGCTTGGTTTAACTATTACTAAAGCTTCTCTATATATCTTTTACTTGAAAAAACGTTAACTAAGTTACAACTTTTGTAGTTGCATTTAGGGCTAGAAAGTAAGAAGATATTGCGTTAACGTTTATAATCTCGTTTAAACCTTGTTTTAGTATTCTAGCTATTTTTTCCTGTTATAAGAGCCGCTAAGCGTGTTACTTTCTTTATAGCCGGCGTAATATTTAACTATATTAGATAAGACTATTGCGTTTATACTAGCAGAGTATGTCGGCTAGGATTGTTGGATAAGCCGTCGATATAGCGCAAATATAAAGCATAAGTAGGAACTTTATAATAGTTTAGCTAGTTTTAAGTTATAAAGAGCGCTTAAAGCTAACGGTACTTTAAAAAATACTTTATTTTGCAGAAATATCTATAGAAATACGTATAATTACTTAACTTAAGATTTTAATAAGGTAATTTAACAATAAAGAAATAATAATAATTAACTTTATTAAGATAAGCTATAATATTTAATTCTATTTTATAGTTTAACTTAAGTAATTTTAAAAAATTTATCTATTTTATTTAATTTAAAAAATCTTTTGCTTTTATTTATTAAATAGTAACAAGATTTAACTAAGTACTTTTATACTTTAGTACTTAAAAGTTTATACCTACTTATTATACTACCTTTTTATTTATTTATTATTAATTTAACTTATAAAGCTTTTTACTTTATTATACCTACCTGCGGCCTACTTTTACACTTATAAATTTTTAAACTATATCTTTAAACTTATCTAATTACTAACTTTTATTAATTGTTATTAAAAGCTTTATTTGGTTATTATGGCATTTTCCGCGGCTTTTAGCGCCGCAAAAACTAGTAAAGCCGGCTTAACTAAAGCTAGCTTAACTAAAGCTAGTGCCTTAAAAAACCCTAATACCTCAAAGCCTAATACGCCAAAGAAAAGCTAGTTAACCAAGCTAAAAAAAATATTTATAAATTTAAAAGAACTTTACGAATTAATTAATAGAAAGAAAAGCTATATTGGTAATATAAGCATGCAAACATACCTAAATGCTAAAGAATATAAGCTTTTTATATAGTAATTAAAGCCTAATAATATAATCGTTATCCTTGTTATAATTTTTACTATAATAATTAAATAAGTTTATATTTATTAGTAGTACTATGCTTTATAGGAAAACAAAATTAAGAAAGTATTAAATAACTCTTAGGTTTATACTCTTAATATCGCATTTAATATTTCTAATTTTAAAATAAATAAATATAATGCATTAGCTAAGTTTGCATGTTTTAGCACTAAAATAGATAGCACCGTTAAGCTAAGTTACTTCTTTAATATTATAAGTATATTAAACTAAAACTAAAATATAACAGCTTAATACTAGCTAGTTATATAAGCTTTTAGCTTACTATTAAGATTAAATAATCCTAATATAGCATTTCTTAACTTTTTTATTATAGGTATAACAAATAATTAATACCTAATATAACAGGTGCCGCAATTATAAATGCTAGCTAAACTTATCTTTAAAATATAAATAAAAGTTTAAAACAGAAAAAGAAATTAAGCAACCTAGCTTTTGCGCTTTTAACTACTATATAAAAGTTTATTAGCTATTTTATAGGCCAATTTAACTTTTTTAAGCATACTATAGTTAATTCCAAATACTGGTACAGTAGTACTAAACTTAAAGTTATTATCGCGTTTATAAAAGCATAAGTAATACTTTGTCTACTATATTACTTTTTAAAACTCTTTATTTAATTTAAGAATAACTTAAAATGCCTAAGCTACTTAATTAATAATTAGTATAAAGCTCTGCTAATTTTCTGTGCTTTTATAATATATTAGAAAAACAATATAATCTTAAACTTTGCCTACTTTAACCTACCTAAACCTCCTAGATATAATGCTATATATACTTTTTACTTTATTAATAGAGATATTCTAGCTAAACTAGTTGCCCTTAAGTTTAAAGATGGTAAAAAGGAACTTCTTTTAACTTTTAGCGCTAACTAGCGCGAGTTAAATGTTGGCGCCGAAGATAGCAAATCTAATACTAGCGCTAAGAATTGCAAGTTAAGTATAAGCCTTAAAGATTGTGAGTCGAATGCCGATCCAGATTATGAAGAAGAAATCAAAGAAATCATTAAAAAAGTAAAAACAAAGTTCTTTAACCGCATAACCAGAGAAGGAAAAGAACAAGCAATAGACGAGCCGGCCAAAACCCCTGTTTAAACAACCAAATCTAACTCTGCACTACGGAACTCTATTTCAGCTAGATTACTTAAGCCATTCTATCTTTATTACGCCGTTACTATATATAACCATTGAAAAGTAGTCTTAGGTAATCTGCGCTTTCTTTATAATCTAGCCTACCTATATTAAAAAGAGCTAAAAAATAAACCGGATAATAAAACACGCATTAAATAGGCTTTTAACTTACTTAAAAGTATAAGCAATCAGTATTTCGCTTTTGTTTTAAACTTTATCTATTAACTTTAAACTAATAAAACCTTAATAATAACAATAACGATAACAATAACAATAACAATAATAATAATAACAATAATAATAACAATAGCATAAGCAAAAATAATAAACCTATATATAATAGCAATAATAATAATAAAAGCAATAAGGCTACTAATGATAAAGAAATAATAAATAAAAAGGTTAATAATAATAAAGAAGCTAATACTAATAATAAAAATATAACTAACAATAAAGATAAAAGCAAGTTTAATTATAGTAATAGCAATATAAAAATAAAAGATTTGCTAAATAATAATTTAAACTTATTTAAGTAAGCTGCTATTTTCTAAATTATATAATCTAGTATATGCATTAGTAGTTAACTACTTATATATACGTTAAAATAGCAGTAAAATAGGTATAATAAATAAAAGCTGTTAATTTAAATATAACTAATTAATAAATAGCCTAAATACTACGCGTAGTTATAATAACAAGCG
Organism: Nemania serpens; assembly: GCA_022578855.1. Taxonomy (NCBI): domain Eukaryota; kingdom Fungi; phylum Ascomycota; class Sordariomycetes; order Xylariales; family Xylariaceae; genus Nemania; species Nemania serpens. The sequence continues at coordinate 16,190 of MU396863.1, read as the reverse complement.
ATACTATAAATAGCATTAGTTTATAATATAGAAAAAGTAGCTCTCGATTTTACTATTAGTAGAAAACATATAGCTTAAAGCTAGCTAAATAGAAATTATACTTTAAAATAACCTTTAAAACCTCTTAATTTATATTAAAATATTAATTAACTACTTAAGTAATAAACATAAATATAAATCTTAAAACTAAAGTTTTTCTATTATAACATATTATAAATACTTAATTAAAAATATTTTCTAAAGCTTAAAGATATTAATTTTACTAGATATATATACCTATTATATTTTCTTATTTTATTATTTCTTTTACACTGTAACTTACACATAATTGCAAATTTGTTAGGTGCGGCGATCCTTTGTAAATTTGTCAGGTGCAACTTTGCGTCCAAAGTCAGTCCTTTGGGCGCGACTGCCTTCCTGCCACTATCAACGCGTCACGACATTATGAGGGTAAAGGTAGTCTACCAGCCCAAGACCTGCCTCTGCCCCCATCAATCTCCCAATCCATCACGTACCACTACCACCACCACCACCACACCGCAGGCACCCCCATCATACACCATCGTAAACCACCACAGACGTCATACTTGGCACAATGAATCCCTCGACAACTCCGTCGTATGTCGTTCATCTCGAATAGCGCAAGGGCCGGCCTTTCATCTTCTGTGCAAATAAGACGTGCCATAACATCATTCGTAATACTGTCGCGTCTATTAACAACCATTTTCGGTCTACGCTATATCATGCGAGCGAGGAAGACCTAGAGTACACCAAGAACACTCTACAACTCTCTTGCGTCATCGCTCCAGAGGACTCCCGCACCTTTATATCTTAGTTCAATAAAATCAAGTTCCAGCGCCCCATCGAGCCTTTCCCATTCCTCCCTACCTTGCCTCCCAACCTGTTCTACGGGTGTAAGGTTTGTCCATACGCCGTCAAGAACTTGAACAAGATAAGACAGCACTATAAGTCGGCCCATCCGGAGTACCCCGCCCCCACCGTCCCAGGTTTCGTCGACGTTCAAGCCTTCCAGAGCAGCCAGCAGTTCCGGTACGTCCAAATCAGGCGCAGGACCAACGTTGCCGCCATGTCTACGGGCGGCCTGATAGCTCGTTATCTCGACGAGCACTATGAGGACCCAGCCGTCACCGCATTGGCGAACTCGGTCAAATCACAGCCGAACAAATGGCTCGAGACGGTCCACTTCAACCGTCACCTGGAGGGCTACAATCTTGCAGCCATGGTTGGCCTCGTAGGTCGCGACTACAGAGACAGGGTCGAACTCGTCATTAACCATCTCCGCAACCTGGCCTGGCGGGCTCGAGATCTGCTCGCGAGCTGCTCGCTCGGAGGCTCCCAGGTGTTGAGGCAGCTCAACAAGCGTAAATACTCCGAACCCGCAACATAGAACTTCAACTGGAACATACAGACTAACACCCTCAACCTATATGTGAGATCTTGGGGCCTCGTCATCGGCTACGCGGACAAGATTAACAACTGGTCGCAAGAATACGAACCACCCTGCCAGCTCACCGAGGAGCAGACATCGGCCCTGAACAAGGCCCTCGGCCTGGACTGGGAGAAGGCCTCCAATAGCGAGAAGGACGCCGTCGTCCTCGATCTTGTGTGGACCATCAGCACCCAGAGACTTCGCCGGTCACCGTTTGAAAACGTGCTCGTGTCGGCGTGCGCGATCCTAGGCATCGACCCGCGCGACACATCCTGGAGAGACGCTCTTAGGTACGACTCTTTCCACTTCGCCGCGTTTCTGAAGATCTTCCTCTTCATGGTCTATTTACGCGCCATTGCCGCTATCGAAGACCAGAAGCATCGCCGCAAGCAACCTACATGGACCAATAAGTCGTACCGTGCTACATCGCCTCTCGTAGGATATTAGTTTAGGCTCATATAATCCTAAATTGTACGTCTAAGCTAACTTTGACAACAGATCTGCCCATAACCCATGCTAGCATCTTTAAAGACGAGCTCGACGCCATCTGCAAGATAATAATAGGCGTTATATACATAGGCGAGCAGGACAGCTACGCAACTCCGATAACCTGGCTTAAAGAAGCCCAGTCCGTCGCCAAAGAAGCCCGTATAACTTCGGACCAAGCCCCAAAAATCGAATGGATTAAGACTGGCCAGCTGCGACTTATCGCGCAAGGGACCACCACTTCTAAAGCAACGCTCTCGAACCTTATGCAGTCCGCCATCAACGAGGCCTCGCACTGCCTCCAACTCCTCCTAATGCAGAAGCCCATCGACTCCGACTTCGACACGCCCAGCTATGACGCGCCCGTCCCGAGCCTGGGGTATATCTCGGACGACAGGTCCAACAGCATGCTAAGGCACTCATTTCTCGACCACTCGGCCAACCAGAGCTGGGTCCCCATGGCCCGCAATCACCTCGCGACCAAGATCGACGCCGACTCGGTCCAGAAGCGCGACTGGGCCTCCGGAAACAACATCAACCGGACGACGGTAAAGAGATACGAAGCCGTACGACGCGAGTTCCTGCAAAAGTTGGCCATCGCTATCCACCTCACGGCAGGCCAGCCGTCAAGGAGGACGGAGCTGCAAAACATTCGTTGGCAGAACAGCTTGCAGGGAGGGCTCCGGAATATCATGATCAGCGATGGTCTCGTCAGAATCCGCTATATCTGGCACAAGCAAAGATGGACGATCAACCAGGAGAAACCCGTCTGGAGATTCCTCCCGCCGCAATTGAGCCGCATCCTCGTCATATACGTCTCTACAGTGATCCCCTTCCTCAGAGGCGCGCTAAGGGCCGCCGGTAAGGACGGCAGATCCTCGTGCCATCTGTTCTCCTTGCGAGCCTTGAACCAGTCCGGTGAGAATACCCCCCTTATCGACGAAAAAAACCTCCTATCCGACCCAATGACGGATCTTACAAGTCGTATTCTCGGATACCGGATCACGATCGCCGAGTACCGCCACATAGCTATCGCATACTGCCGACACTACATGCATGGCCAGACTATCGAGGCTATCCTAGGCGAGACCGGCGGCGACACTGGCAACGAACCGACCGAGCCCGACGCCGAGGAGGATGACATCGCCGACGCCCAGGCAGCCCATTCCACGCTCGTCGCCAACCTCGTCTACGCGAGGGAATACGATACGGGGGAGAGGTTTAACGAGTTCTCCAAAGCCTCGGCGCTGTGGCACCTCCTCTTCCACCTCAGCGGCAAATGCGGGCCTCGCGGTACGAAGCGCCCCCGAGAACAGGAAGCCGGCGCCGACAATAATCCCGCACTAGACCAGCAGACCCTCCGCCTCGTAAATTTCCGACCGCTCGTAACACCAGAGAAAATAAGGGCCTTATATAAGGACAGCAGTATCCAGATGAGAGACCATCAAACAAAGCTGTTTGACGCGATAGATAAGTCTCACAGGGTCGTATACGTCGCCGGGACCGGAGGTGGAAAGTCTATCGCTTTTGCCCTGCCTGCCTACGTGCAGCCAGACGGCTGTAACGTCGTCATCCAGCCCACTCGCGCCCTACAACTCGATACCCACGCAAGACTGTCCGCCATGAGCATCAGCGTATCTATATAGGACCCACACGCTCCTACGCCCGCGTCGTCGGTTATTCTGGTTACGCCAGAGGCTATGACACGCCGCGAGTGGAAGGGATTCGCCCAGAGACAGCTCCTGCACAGGCGCGTCGACCGGATCATACTCGACGAGGCCCAGGAGGTCCTGGGCGCGAGCCACATCTGGCGACAGACGCTGCTGGACATGCGAAGACACATGGACCTGGTCTCGTACCGCCAAATCTACCTCACCGGCACGCTGCCGCCCAGCGAACAGCCCGAGTTCCTCAAGAGACTCAGGCTCGAAGCCAGCACCACAATTGTCAGGGCCCCCACCGTACGGGATAACCTCCTTTACGAATACATCGATGACGACGTCGAGTTCTCCTGCCCTAGCCTTATAGAAGACTTCGTCCTCAAGGTCGCGCGGCAAGGCCAGCGCGCCATCGTGTTTACTATATCCAAGGTCGACTGCAACCTGCTGGCGGAGAAGCTCTCCCTGCCAAAACATCACGGGGACATGAACTACCGAGAGCAGCAAGAGTCTCTGAGCAGATGGAAGAGGAGCGGCGGCGCCATCGTCGCAACTACCACCCTTGCCGTCGGCGTCGACTTTGACGTCTCCCTCGTCGTATGCATCGGCGCCTTCAACATGCTGACCATGTGTCAGCAGTTTGGTCGCGCCGGCCGAGACGGGCGACCCGCGGCTTGCTATCTCGTCGCCAAACGATGCACCTTAAAGAACGAGCTCCGCCAATTCGCCACCGCGTCCTGTAAGAGAGACGCCATCTCCCGCTATCTCGACGGCGTCCCCGGGACCTGCGGGTTCCATCACAATGCATGCACCTCGTGTCGGATCTCCTCTGCCGAGCCAAGCGACGCCGCCGCCGCCGCCGCCGCCCGGCCAGCCCGGGCCGCGATCAGTCCCGCGAAGAGGTCCAAGTCGTTGTACATACCAATCCCAAGTGTCTCGCCCGCGAAGTCGCCAGCGAAGACGCCCGCAAAGACCTCGACAACCATGCCACAAACGCCCGGACCCATTACTCAACACCAGGCCAGTCTACGATCATATAGTTTAGAATAGAGTCAACTATATAATCCAGATGAGGCCTCGGTACATACACGCGCAAGCAAGCCTTTCCCGTTCCCGTCTCCGTATACCCCAGCGCCAGCGAATCCGTCATCATCGTCGTTGCCAATAGTAGCAAAGATCACGCCGGGACGCCCCATAGTCGAAAAACCTTACATAACTCCGCCTACTCTGCCGCGCTTGTCTCTTTTCCAGTTGTCTTGTCGTAAAGCAATCAAGGATGTTTAGGCTACTACAACCCCTGTTATCTAACGCGCGGTCTCTAGCTATACCGCCTTGTCCAAGCCGATCACAGGATTAGCAGATCTATTTGTTAGCTTTTTTAACGCCAATTTAAGTTTTTTGAAAGACTTTGGCAATATAAATAGCTTTATTAACAAGATTACGATAAAAGAAGCACAAAAAAAACATATCTTATCAAGCTGCTCCCGCTTTAACAACTTAGATAAGCTTGCTAGACCTACCTCCAACATTAATAATCGCAAAGCAAAAGAGGCAAAGCATATTACCTAACAAAACTACCGCTTACTCTAAAGCAACAAAAAGCTTTTTATGCTAACTAAGCTGTAAAAAAAGCTTAACTTTTTTAAGAACTTTGCGCCGTATATACATTATTTTTTTTTTATGCAAAAGTATAAGCACTATTATATGCAGAAGTATTAAAATGCATTAAAAAAAGCTGCTATATATTCGTAAATTTATAACAAAATCTAATCTCTTAAGGGCAGCTTTATGCTTAATTCGGAATACTATATATATATAATACCTAAAAAGTAATATACCTATTAAAAAAACGGCATATCTACCAGTAAAAAATGCTAGTAAAAGTTAAATTTTTTTGATTTAGCTGCTATAGCTTTAGGTAACTTTGCTAGCAATTTCTATAATATTATTATAAGCCTAGAAGAACTAAATTCTTTTTTTAATAAATTTACTCTTAAAACTATGCTTAATTAATATAATACCCTAGATTTAACAAAAATTTAGCTTTATTAAAATATAACGTTAATAAGTAATATTTAAGTTCTAAATATTACTTTAGCTATTATAATAGTTTTAGCTAAATAATAGTTTATATAAATAAAAAATAATAAAAAATATTTATTACTTATTGCTATTATAAAAAAGGTTTATATATTGCTATATAAATAGTAGTAGTTATTTATATTTTATTTAATGTTAGCTTACTTAATCTTTTATTAAGCAGATATAAAAGGTATATTATAAATATAAAAGATATATTTAGTATATAAAATAAAAATAAAAAGCTAAACTTATTATAAATTATTAATATATAATAAAACAAACTATATTTAAATAATATATAAATATTATAAGTAATAGATTTTATATGTTATACTATTAATTACGTTTAATTATATATATTATTAAAGAGCTTATAAGTAAAAATTAAGTTTTAAATTATATAATCTTTATATAATCTTTAAAAAACTATTTATAAAATATTTATTTTTATTTTTATAGAATTACTATTTATTTAAATAAGCTGTATATTTCTATAAACGTATGTTTTTATAAGCATATATTTCCGTAAGTAAATATTCTTATAAGCGGATATTTTTACTTTTAAAAAACCTAAGCAGCCTATTATACTATAACTTATCTTTAAACCTTATTTATATATAAAATATCTTAGTATTTACTTATAAATAAGCTATATATTTTTTTATGTTTTATTAACTATATTTACTAACTATTTAAATATAAATATACTATATATTAAAATATATGTCCGCTAATTAAGTCTACTTTTTAAGCCGTATACTTTTTTTTACATAATTTTAAGCTAACTTATTATAAGCTTTTTCTTTATCCTTTTTAATATTAGCTTTTTGCTTTAGCTTTTCGTAAAACATTATTAACTTAACGCTAAAGCAATTATTACCCCAAAAAGCCTGTTTATTAAATCGCCGACAAGCTTTTTCTTTAGCATACCTAATTCCTTAGAACTAATCTGTAATAGCTACTACAATTGTCTTATTCTTAGTTGTAAATAAAGCTATTTTTAACTTGTCTTACTTTAGTAAAACAAACTTTTATATAATACTTTTAAAAAGGATATTTATCCTTTTTTTCTTTTATTTATACTTTTTAAATCTTTTAATTCTTGTTTTACCTTATTTAGTAGCTTACTTTAGCTTTATGCTAAAAATTTGCGTTAATAGCGCTTTATTTCCCGCAAAAAAGTAATACTTCTTATAAATTATATAATAAGTAGCAGTATTAAAGTTAATTATTTTTTTCTAGGTTTTACCGACGTTTACTTTAAATAAATTATTATTTAGCAGTAATAACTAGCTAAACTAATTTTTTAGGTCGCTAAAAAATATATAATTGTTAAATTTGTTACTAAAGTAAAACTATGCTTAGTTCGCCGTTTTTTTCTTAAGTTTCTTTTTTCGCAGTGCTTTTTTCTAACTAAGTATAAGTAGTTTTAGCAGCTTTATTAGTACAAACGAAAGTTTAACCAAGTAATCCTTTATAGGTTTTATTAATACAGTATTACCCAGCGACTCCGCTTCTTTATAAGGTATGCTTTTACGATTATATAATTTAGAATCCCTATTATCTACGGATACTTTCTTGCTATTGCGCTTTTTTGCAGATTGGTCGCCCGACCTATCGATTGCTAGATCTTTGCGCAAAGTATTAATACTCCCGGTCTCCGTCAGAGACTGGTCGACATCAACGGCTGCAAACCGACAGTTAGTGCCTACCGACAAAGATCACAGGAGCTATCGCCTACCTAGGGAAGTAGTCTGCGCCAAAGACGATTGATTTGCCGACTTTTTATTAGGGCGACGTGACTTCTGCTTTGTCGCAGACTGCTGCTTTGTCGCAGACTTCGCGATGGCATCGGCTTCTACACGGGACGGCCACTTTAGAATTCAATACTGCTGTTGCGCTCCTGTTATTCTTACCTTGCGTCTCGCTCGACGGCGAATTCGTATTCCGGACTCTCTTATTTACTATCCTTTTGCCTTAGTCTGTACAAGCGCGCTTTTTTTTGCCTAGCAACTTATTGCCATTGCTATTATTACTGCAGGGATACTTACCAGGCTGTCCTATACTAGAGATGCAAAAAATAGAGATATAAAAAGTAAAGATATAAAAAATAAAAATATAAAGATTAAAAAGTATAAAGCTTAAATAAATCTATTAAATATTAAATTATTATATATTATAGTTTAAATATGCTTAAAGTAAGTTTTATATGCTTAAGTTGCTTAAATTGCTTAATTAAAAAAATACTTTATTAAATTTATATCTTTAAGCTATACTTGCTAAATTAAAGTATATAACTTAACTAAATAAATTTAAGAACAAATATATATGCTTTAAGTTTAAGTTTTTTATTACTTTATAACTTTTATATATTTTTTAACCTAGTTTATTATTTATAATATTTATTTTATGCTTTTACTTAGATTTTATCTTATACCTATTTGCTAGCTTTATATAATTCTAAAGTTAATTATTTTAACTTACATTATTTATTAGTATGCCGCGCCTTAAAGAATTTAATCCTAGCAATAATTGCTTTAACAATATATTTACTAAAGCTAACTATAAACTTCTCTCTTTTTACCTACTTAAGTTTATATATAACTTTAACTTTTAGCTATATAAAAATAACTAATATTTAATTAGCGTAAAGCTTACTACCTTTAAAAAGAAATAAGCAGGGTTTATTAGCAGTAGTAAACTACTAGTTCGTATAAAAATGGGATTATTTAACGCTAAAAGCGAATAAGCCGCTTATTTTAGCTTTTAAGGCAAAGAAGGATTAAATTAATATATCTACTTTTTCGACAACTTAAGTAGGTAGTTCGCGAACGCGGTCTCGATATAAACTCCTGCTTACTAAATTACTAGCTGCCGAAGTCTTTGGCCCTTTATGCTAGTACCTCCGAGAACAATAAGGCCTTAAGCGTTAAGTTACAAGCTTTATAAAATACGTCTGTTTGCTAAACAAACCTAGGTATAATAAGTAGATAAGGCATGCCTTTACCAACAACAAGTTCTTTTTACTACTTTTTACTTCGGCAAATAATACTAACAGAGCTTAATACTAGGCTATTATTACGGCTATTCTCTGAGGATTTAAGCAATTTCTTTGTTTTTTTGTTAAGATAAACGAAAAAGTCTCCAAATAAAAGCGAACTACTTTATATATCCGAAACTATAGCACCAAGAATTATTATTGCTTTTATATAGCCTTAAAGCAGTTTATAAAAAAAAGAAAGCAAAACGACTTTAAATTAAGTATACTAAGGCGTAATTATACCTTTAAACCGCTATGCTAGTACTATGTAACCGATAAGATTTTTACGCTAATAGGCTTGGTAGATAAGCTAAGCATAAATAAAAACCCGACCAACCCTTTTATAGCTAACTAAGATGCCGCCGACTTAACGCGCTAGGCTTTTAACATAAAAAGCCTAAAAACTAAGATATACGCCTTAGGCTGCAACCGTTTTTTTAATAACGATTTTCTTAGTTAGTATAAAGACTTAAACGAGTAAGAAAAGGAAAAGTTTGCTTATAAATAGCTTAAAGCTATTAAAAACCTTTAAGTAGAAATATACTAGCGCTTAAAATCTAACGATATTGCTAGAAGCTTTCTGCTTATAACGCCAAAAGAGGTAAAATCTTTTGTTAATAAGTTAAAAAAGCAAATCGGAAAAATAAGCAATAATGTTTTTTAATTATATAATTTTACGTATTCCTTGCTTTTACATTATTATTAGATTATATAGTTATAAGAACTAACTTTTCTGTATATATATAGTAAACTAAGCAGAAAAGCTATAAAAACCTTTGCGGCTAATTAAACGACCTAGAGTTTATAAGTACGCTTATTAGTGCTATTAAAAACACTAACTACTAAGAAATTAACAATTTTAAGGCAAGTAATAAGTTTAACGAAAATAAAGACAACTAAAACATAGCTAATAAAAATAACGCTAATTTTGCTACCTAAGTTAAAGCCGCGTTTTTAGCTTATGCTAGTAAAACCAATAGAGCAAATAAAGAGTTAAAAAAAGTGGCAAAAAAAGGAAAGTTATATATTATCCCTTTAGGCTAAGAAAAGGTATAGTTTTAACGTTTTACTAACCTTTTCGACGTAAGCCCTTAAGCTTGCATATTTATTAAGCAAAAAAGGAAAAAATATTAAATAGACTTTATTAAAGTTATAAATAATATCTTCGGCAGAAACAATAGCAGCAAAATATCGATAGCTAAAGCAAAAAAAATTACCGGCTTTAACTAAAAAAATCTTAAACTTATACTTAACGACTTTAACTTAGCTAAGCTATTATATTACCAAATACTAGGTAGATTTGCTATTTTTTAGCGGCGGTAAGGCCTAGCGTCTCAACTAACTATACCTTAAATATCGCCGCCATTATTTACAAGCTCGCTATATTCCCTAATAATGCGCTCTTATTAAGCGCTTGCGGCATCGGCAAAACTTTCGAGTTTTTTGCCGCTATTTATATAACTAAAAAATATAATATAATATAGCGCCAAAAGCAAAATAGGAGCAACCAGCTAGCTAACCTAAAAAACCATATTAAGTTTTATTTAAGCTTATAGCTTTACTTTTTAATACTAGTTTATACTGCGTATAATAAATGTATGTTGAAATTTTATAAGCTGTTAACCTCTAAGGTTTACTATAAATTAAAAGGAGATTTCTTTAATAATTTAGCCGCTAGCGTTATTAAGAATTATAAAGCATAAATTAACAATATAAAAAGCTTTAACTTCGACGATTTAAAGGTTTAATTGCTTGCCTTTTATCCCTTTTATATATATCTATTAAGTTTTTTCCTATTATCTAAGTAGTTTTCTTAATTATATAATCCTAAATTCTACTATTAAGTCTTAAGCTAACTTTAATTATAGTTTGCCGAAGTTGTCTATATTTCCTTATACTTTATCTTTATATAACAATTAATAGCTTATATAACCAAGCTCTGCAAAGACCTTACCAAGGAAGACCGCGTCTACCTAGCCTTATACCTACGAGATAGCCTCGGCAAGCAATAATAAAATCCAGAGAATATTGTCAGAGCCGTTTCGGAGTCGCCTAGTAAAAAAAGCAATAAAGACAAAGACGAAGACAACAAGGACAAAGACGATCCCGACTTAGAAATGGCTACTCGGTAGTTATTACAAGAGTATAACAATAAGTCCGATATCCTTATCCTTAAAGATTAGCAGGAGGCAGCAAAGGAAAAGCATTGTTAGCTTTAATAAGTAATTAATAGCAGCAAAAAAAACAAGACAAAAACGTCTAAAAAAGAAAAAAAAGGTAAAAATAAAAAGGCTAATATAAAATACAAGATCTTTGCTCTAAAGTTTAATTAGAAATTTAATCTTATAATTTATAATAAAGCTTATATATTAAAGAATAAAACAACGGCGTTATATAAAACTATTAAAGTTTTTAAGCGCAACTATATACTATATATTATAGTAATACCGATGCTTAATTACCTAAAAAACATTGCTGTATACTTTTTAATAATGTAGCTATAATGTAAGCCTTTTTCTATTTTAGCAGACTTTTTATATTACACTATATATAAGTTAAAATTAAAGTTAAATATGCTTAACCTTATAAAAAATATACGTAAAATAAGCTATCTTTAGCGCAAAAAAAGCACTAGCTTTTTTTTATATGCTTTTTACTAAGCATGCGACAGTAAATTACCGTTTAATACTAATTATAAAAATTTTTAGCCTTTTATTATTAATGGTTAAGCTTTTACTAACTAAAAAAAGAGCAGCTTTATTTTTTATAAAGTAGACCCCTTGTTTAAAAAGCTATTTTATGCTTAGTATAAGGCGAAACAGCCTATATAGCTTCTAAATCTATATAATTTCTATTAGGCCTACCGTAAGCTTAGTTTCTAGTTTAAGTCTTATTGTAAGGTAATCTAACCTATGCTATAACTAATCTGCATTAAGTAAGGCCTGCAAACAAAGCTAATGCTACCTAACGGCCATATAATCTGCCTAGCCGACGATATTTCCAGCGTATGCTTCTAAATTGTCGATCTAGAGTTCTTGCCTAAAGAGCAGAGAGTATATAACGGCATTTGGAGCAAATGGAAAAAAAAGCTATACGCCGTGGAACAGAAGACGGAGAAGAAGAAGGATAAGCTTTACGGCTTTGACCTGCATTAGCGTCCAGGAGATAATACAGAAAGCTTGGGCTTGTTTAATATGAAAGCGCTGCGACGCCTTACGCTCCCGGCCTTCTCTATTGATAATGAGAAGTTGCTGCAACTGCGCAAGGGCGGCGCTGCGTTAGCGGCGGAAAAGGCCATCCAACGCATGTAATACGAGAAGATGGTTGCCCTGAACGAGTCCATCAACCTCAAGGGTAGCAAAAAGGGACGCCCGGCAGCAATGGGTACGGAGGAGACCCAGGTACTGGCTAACAGGACCAACGACGGCGGTGCCTCGTGGCTCTGGAGCGTGCTTAACCGGGACAGTCGAAGCTGCCCTCCTACGTCCCGATACGCCTTTGTCCACTTCCTCTGTTACAACTTACCCATCCTCTGCGCGGTCGTTATACAGATATACAAATGGATGCAGGAGACGAACGAGCTCGGCCTCCCTAACAAGGTGGTCTGTATGGCTATGATGCCATGGGTCCAGCAGTAAGTATCAACACCCTACCTCTAGGATCATTTGATCCTGTTGATGCGACATCAAGTATCCTGCCCGCGCATGCCGACGGGTATTGCAATCATATGATCCTATAACTCTAGATACTCGTGCGATGTGCTAACCGGTCGCAGGGACGTCACGCTTGTGCTGCATATGATGGGCTACGAAGTCTTATCCATCCGATCTGACTATTCCATTGCCGAGCGGAACAGGATTGTTGCCAAGTTTAACGACCCTAAGAGCGGACCTTAGATTTTATCGACCTTTATAGAACTGTTGGCCTGGGGCTTAAACTTGCATACGGCTTGCTGTAGGGGAATTATCGTCTAGTAGCCTTGGTCAGCGAACCAGCTAATCCAGATCTTCGGTCGGCTTCTCAGGATCAGCCAGATACGCTAGGTAGAATGGGTCATTTTTAACATGGTTGGCACTATGTATTATAGGATACAGTGCATTATTTTTTCCAAGTATATCCATTAGCTTGCCGTAGATTCCAAAGTACCTGCTATTATACATAGATTTTCTGTTTTAATTACCGGTTATAGCTTGATCCAGAAGCTATTTAATATGCCGTACCACCTTGTATTATATAATCGAACTATTTTTAACCTAGACTTATGTTAAGCTAACCGCCGGCAGAGGCTTTAAAAAATAGCTAAGTTTTTTGAAATTATTAGCTCTAAGTTTTTTTTGCTAGCGCTAAATAAAAAGAAGGAGAAGAAGCAGTATAAAGCGTATAAAAAGCTTATAAAACGAAATATGCTAGATTTTATCGCCGGAGCCTAGATCTAGCTAGCGTCTCAAGATACTAGAAAGGACCTACCTTTAACCTAGCAATAGCTAGTAAAAATCTATATATATAGTCGCGTTAAAGATTTCACAAGGAAACAACAGTAAAGGTATATCTATTTTAACATAAATAGCTAGCTATAAAATATAAAAAATCTAAATACTAACTTTACTTCGAAAAGGCTACCTAAAGAAAGTCTATATAATAATAGCAACTATAGCAACAATAACAATAATAACAATAATAACAATAATAATAATAACAATAACGATAATATAAACAGTAGTAAAAACAAGGGTAATTATCTAGGTTGTAAACGTAGCTATAATAGCCTATTTAATATAGCTAGACTAAAACAATAAAAAATATAAATAAACTTGCTTAAAGTTAAACTTTATAAACAATTAAGTAGGAGGTAGATTAATTACTAGTAGTATATAACACTAATTATTATAGCTTTACTAAAGAATAAGTATAAATAAAACTCCGGCTATAATACGCATTAACTGCGACTACAAGGGTAATAAGGCATAGCAAGGTCTAGTTAAATAGTAAATATTAAATATAAGCTAGTTACCTAGTTAAATACATAATAATGTCTATATTGTATTAAAGTTTAAAGATATCTATGTTATATTAAAGTTATCTATATTATATTAAAGTTATTTATATTATATTGTATTAAAGTTAGGAAATATCTATTAAATATAAGCAAGTTATATAGTTAATTATAGTAGTATAGTTATATTTGCGTAATTATTAAGCCTAAATAAGTTAAACACCTTTAATTAATATAGAGAACACTTTTTTACCTATTTTTGCTGCTATTTTTTATAAGAAAAGTACTACTTATATATAAAATAGTTAAATATAAGCTAAAAAAGCTTTTAAATAAAAAACAAAAAAGAGAAATAAAATATAAAGCATATTATATAAATAAAAATTATAATAAAGTATAATTTTTTATTAATTATTATATATTATAAAAGATATTTAATATATTTAGTATTTTTATTTAATTTTTTTTGCTTTTATATTTAGTTATACTAAAGTAAAAATAAATATAAAACAAAAACAAAAAATAAATAAAAAAAATATTCTTTATATTAATTAAAAGTGCTTAATTTATTTAAGCTTTAATTATTTATATTATATCTTAGAAAATTTATTTATAATATTTTTATAATAAGATTTATAGTATATATATTTAAAAATTAAGCGCTAAAACATTTTAAAAATAATTTTTATAACTAGTTTTAATTAAGTAATACTATAATTTAATATTATATATTTATTATAATATATAGTAAATATAATATAATAATTAAATATAACTTAAATATTATTATATTAAATAGCTTAGTTATAATATTTTTATTATTTAATAATTTATTAATTTTTGTTTTATATATTTTTAACTTTTTTAAAATATTTAATTTTTTTATTAAATTTATAATATAAAAATAAGCTTATATAGCTAAAAAATAATTAAAACATTATTAAAATATAGGTAAATTCTAGTTAATAATAGCTTAAATTTATATATATTTTTTTAAAAAGTATTTTTTATTAAAATATCGTTTTTATTATATAAAAAGCATTAGCTTTTATAGTATATATATTATAAATAAAAATTTATTCAGCTAATATTAATATTTATTAGCTTTTTTTTAATAATAAAAGCTTAAAAATAAAACGTTAATATTATTAATATTATTAAAAGTAATATTTTAAAGCTATATAAAAATATAATAGCTTTTATATAATTAATAAAGCTTTTATATATTTGTTAGCTATATTATCTTTAAATAAATAATAAATATTATAGCTATAAGCTTTAAGCTTTTTAGGGTTTATTTATATAACTTATAATAGCTTAGCTACTTTTTCTTTTTTTTAAAGTTCGTTATTTAGATAAACTAAGTAATATATTTCTAAAAAGTAAATCTTTTATAAGTTTATTAAGTCGGTAATAAAGGTATTTTCATGCAGCTTTTATTAAGGTTTCGGCGTGACTTTTTTGCTTTAAATCTTATAATAGCACCTTTTATAAGCAATATAAGCGCCTCGGCTTTAGCTTGCCATTTTTACTGTTTTTGCTTTTTTTTTTATAAACTATATTTAAATAACTATATTAATATTATTGTTTATTTAATATTATATTTATAGTATATAAAAAGAAAGTATATAGCTTTTTTGCTTTATAAAATAAATTAAACTTAATATAAAGCTATATAAAAAGTATATAAAGGCTTTATATAAGTTTAATTATATTTTATAATTAAAATACTTTTTAATTATAATATTTATATTATTAATTAAAAAAACATTTTAGCTTAATTTACTTAAGTTTTTATTTATTTAAAATAGCATGCTTTTTATAAAAAATATATACTTTAAAACTAGTTAATTATTATACTAATATAGCTTAATTAAGTATTTACTAGTTTTTTATACTTTATTAAGCTTTTATAACATATATATATATATATTTTATTAGTTATTATAGGTTATAATACCAGCGGCTAAATATAAAAATCTAAATACCTTATATTAAAATAAAATAAATAACTTAAAAAAAAAAAAAAGCTATTATATAAAATCTTTAATATATATATATGCTTTTATTTATATTTACTATTTATTTATTATTTATTATAGTTATTATAGCTTAGTAGTAATATTAGTATTTAAATAGTAAAAATTATAGCTATAAATAAATATTATATATATAATATATAAATGCTTTATTAAGTTTAATTTATTTTATAAAGTATATAAATGCTTTATATTTTATAATTTAAATAAAGCTTTTAAATAACTTTAAAATACTAAGTATTATAGTTATTATATTTATTTAACTTTTATAATTATAGTAATTTTTAATAAAAAAAGCATAAAAAGAAAATCTTTTTTAATAAAAATATATAAAGCTATTATAAATTAAAATGCTAGTAAAATCTATATATAAAAAATATATTATATATAATCTAAATAATAAAAGTATTTTATTTATAAAACTTAATTAAATATAAAATTA